>PVIC010038956.1:0-17383 GCA_004025085.1 Thryonomys swinderianus
AGCTCCTCTGATCTTCCTAATGACCAGAAATTTTCTTTAATGTGATTGGGATCTGACTTATGTTTTCTTCAAGTACAGCTCCGTGCAGAGGCTGGCCTTGTGAAGCTCTCAGGGTTTATTAAATGGTTCACTGAGCTAGCTTGAGATATGATTTCACTCTGTTTTTCCTCTATTAAATTTTATATACACATTTACATGCTTTTAGTTAAAAAATATAACATTTTCCGCATTATATCTTCTCGGGCAGTTAGCTTAAGCAGCATTTCCCACCTCTTACCCTGGTATTTGAGGTCACACACACCGTTAAGAAAGCGGTTGCTGGTGGTGGAAAGTGGTGGCGGACAGGAGTAGGACTCAGGCTGCAGCGCGGGAGGACCGGGGTCTCCACACCTGCTCTGCGCTGCCTGCTGCCTCGGCACCCACCCTGCGCGCCGCGCTCCAGCCGAAGAGCCGCCAGTGCTTCTGCTCTTCAGAGCGGGGTCCGCATCGGGTGCTTATCTGGGCCCTACAGTGAGTTCCACGAATCTTTCCTTTGAGATAGAAGATATTCCCTTCGCCACCTCCTGGCCTTTGCCTCCAGCCACCATTTTAAGCTATTTGTTTGATTGCAGGGCTGACTGGCCTCCAGAAATACTAGGTTTCACTAAAGCAAGTGATTTCAAGCTTGCAGCCTTTATAATTACTGAATTCTTCCATTCAGAAAAGGACGTTAAGTTAGGAGAAGGCAGCCTTCAAGAAGCTACCATCCAGTACCTGTGTGTTTGCGGGGGCGGGACCGTCTAAAGGAGCAGGCAAGCAGGTACACGTGCCTCTTTCCTGGGGTGTTACATCGACCCCAGTCTCCTCTCGCTGTCTGGCGGGAATACCTTTTTAGTTCCAGCGTCTTTGTAGAATCTTGGGATCATTTTGTGCGCTGTTAACGCTCAGTAATTTATAAAACCTCCCCTGTGGATTTCCTCCTTACTTTCTCTAGACCAGTAAAGTGTGGTAAGCGCCCCTTTCACGTTCGCCTGGCCTCATATTCGTTCTCACTGCTGTACTGGAGGGTCGTAGGGCGCTGCCGCCCCCCCTTCCTTTTCTGCGAGGATGGCTTAGCGTGGTGTCCTCACATCCAGGAACGACAGTCTCATCTGCTGGAGGAGGCTGGACGGAGCGCCAGACTCTGAGCGGGCCGTCCCCGCTCTTCTTCTCTGGGCGAGTCTCCCTCGGCTCACGTCTTCGTGGCAGGGGCCATCCAGCTTTCGGGACATCCGTGCCGCTGTGCTCCGTGGGGGCCGACGCTTCCACCTGTGTTCTCGGGACAGGCAGGACCGTGCGTGCCGTCGGCGCAGGCCTTTGCAGAAGGGCAGGAGACAGCGGGGCTCCCTCTTGTCTGAGGGCCGTGAGGCGCCCGGTGATGTGAGCGGAAACTGCCGGTCCCGCCGTGCGGAGGGCGCTGGCCTGAAGCAGGGGGTGGGGCCGTGCTCCGGGCAGTGACACACCCTCCCCTGGTGGTCAGTGGCTCTTTCCCTTCCGCCTTCAGCTACAGGGGGCGACGTATTTCCTGCTTTTGTCCTCTAGCCAGAAGGGGGGTTTTCTGTCAGTTGAAAGTGAACGTGAATTTCATCCAAAGGAGCCTCTCTTCACGGAGATTCCTCACCCACATAATGGGCTTGTCCTGCGTCCCTGGACACCACCCAGCCCTGTGGCCCGTCCAGCGTGGGTAGTGGCTGGATGTCCACTGTATACAGGAGATAGTAGCCCAGTAGTTTTCAGGGAGGTGGCAAGGCTTCCTGCTGAGGCTGCCAGAGAAAGTACAAGATTACCTGTTAAATTTGTATTTCAGACAACGACTTGTTTTAGTGTAAACATGTGATACATATTTACACTATAAATCCATACCTGAATCTCAAATTTGTGCCCTGTACTTTACCTGGAAAACCTAGTCTCATCAAATAAGTGTATTTGAAGAATGTACTTAAAATAATGCTATGCAGCTTTTAAATTTAGAAGAATATCCTATATGAGTATCATTCATAGGGTATGAAATTCAAATTTAGCTGGCTATCTTCTATTTTTACCCATGAAATCTGGCTCCGTATCCCCTCCCCGTACTATTCCCGACGCAGTGTCACCGCGCCTGGACTCTGGTTTCCAGAGATCGGTGCTGCGGGCGCTGTGTGAGCGCCGACCAGAGGAGGACGCCAGGCGCGCAGGGGCCACCCTCGGCCTCC
Source organism: Thryonomys swinderianus (assembly GCA_004025085.1). Classification (NCBI taxonomy): domain Eukaryota; kingdom Metazoa; phylum Chordata; class Mammalia; order Rodentia; family Thryonomyidae; genus Thryonomys; species Thryonomys swinderianus. Next base: position 2,214 of record PVIC010038956.1, read on the forward strand.
TGGGGGAGGGGCGGCACGGGAGGCTCCTTTCCCCCAGAGCCTGGCCTGTTGGCCTTTCGTGTTCACGGACTCGGTTCATCTCTGAGACTGCCGTGTGAAAGGGGGAGATCGGACTCACCCTCCTGTAAAAGCAAGAGACGGAGACGCGGAGAAGCGAAGCGATGGGCCGGCCCGCGCCAGGACGCGCTCCCCTCCCTCCCTCCGGGCCTGCGCTCTCACGACCTAATGGGGAGGAGGGAGGCTCCAGGCGGAGGAGGCGGAGCCAGCAGCGGGCGGGGCCGGGCGGAGAACCTGTGACCCTTCCTCCGCCTGAAGAGGGGCTGCTGGGTCAACTTTGTCCTATCGCTTTTCCTGGGGGTGGCGGTTAAAGCACAGCAGACAGCGTGGAAGATGCTCACACTCACTCATAATTAGAGAAAGGGAAATTCAACTGTCACAAAGTCCTACTTGTCACCCATCGGATGAGTAAGGATTAAAAAGTCTGGTGACACGTACTGCCAGCAAGTCTGTGCGGAGCAGGCCTGTGCAGACGGGAAGGGAACTCCTGCAGCCTTGGGCGGCCCGGCCCTGCCTCACAGAGCTGACCGGCCCTTGGGGTGGACACTCGCTTGGGAGCCTCCCCTGCACGTGCGCCTCACAAGGAAGAAAATCACTTGCGCTTCAGTTTCTACATTGCGCCATTGTGGCTGAGCACTGTTGGTCTGTTGTTTAGATAATAGCAGTGTACCGTGATAATTTCCTGGGTTCGTAGTTTATACATTGTCTGGGGTTGCACGGGATGGAAAGTTTTACAACCTTGTTATAATAAACAGGTAGAACTACAAAATCAGCGACAGCAGAGCCAATGTGCCATCATGTAATCCAGCATTTGAGTGGCAGCCGGTCCTGCGCTCACGGCCGGGGCTGCCTCGTCGCTCCCCCTGCCGGGTGCGTCCTGAGGGGCCGTGGTGGCCGGGCCCCAGGGCAGGGTCTCGGCCACAGGACAGAGTGGAGGGTTCAGACCTCCAGCAGCCACGCCTCAGTGGCACGGCAAGGACAAGTCCCTCCGCTAGTCGAAAGCTTGCCAGGCAGCTGGGGTCCCAAGTTCGAAGCCCCTCCGGCGGCTGTCCTTGGAGGCGGGCCCTTCCGAGTCACGGCCTGCCGGCGCTGTACCTTCAGAGCCTGCGGACCCCCGCTGCAGAGTGCGGCCTTGCGCGCCCCGTGCACGCTCAGTCTTGCTCACAGAAAAGCAAGAAGGTGCCGAGACGGGAGGAGAGGCGGCTCCCTCCCCCGAGGGGCCTGCTCACAAGTGCCGTGCTCTGTTTTCAGGAGTGTAAAGTTGACAAGCAAATCGACATGCCCGGAGTCAGGGTGACTTACATGTCTCCTCGGGGTTTTTTCATTTCTAATTTATGTGTTATAGGGATACAAAGACTAGCTGCGCTTTATCTGGCATTCTCAATTGTCTTGCCAGAGCTGAGCTTTAGGCTTCAGTGCCACCTCATCAGAATATGCAACACCTGGTCACATGGACACTGAATGAATGGGTGGGTGTTTGGGAAACGCTGTGACCTGGCCGTGTCCCCAGGTGCATGTGCTGCCGGCATCTTGGCACCGTCGCAGTGGCCCTGCCCCAGGTGGGCCGTGCCCCTGCAGGGCCTCCGGCCTCCAGCAGCACCGGAGCTGATCTCGGCCCCTCCAGAGTCTCCCCAGGATTCCCAGGGCGTACAGAGCGGAGGAGCGGCTCGAGGGCCCCGGCCCAGTCCAGGCTCTCCTACACGCCCTCACCACACGGACGCCACGGGCAGCCCTGCCGTGTCCGAGGAGCGTGGGTTTCTGTGTGTGTGCCTGGGTGGAGGACGGAGCCCGCTGTCAGCGTGTGCCTGCCGCCCTCTGTCCGAGCGTTTCCAGTCGCTCTCTCGCAGGCCGTGCAGGGAAGTCGTTCGTACAGAGCCCTCCGCCCGCTCTCAGGACGCTGCTCTGTGCAGGAGCCTCAGGGCAAGCGACCGCCCACTTTCAGCTCCACTCGTGGCCGCGCTGTCCGCGGGAAGCGTGAGCCGAGGCTTCCTTCCTTCTTCCTGAAGCAGGCCCCCGCTCATGTTCTGAAAAGAGCCTGACCTGGAATCAACCCCAATCAAATGAGAGGTCTGCATTTAGTCGGATAAGTGAATTCATTTCTTCATACTGCAGTGTGTTTGTAATAAGATGAAGGTGGCGATACTTTTTAAACATAATTATTAGGAGGATTTAATAACAGGAAAAGCACCTAGCACGCAAGAGGCATTGAATATAAGGCTATAGGTACTTTGATAAGCAGACCAAGTCTCAATTCCCCGTCTGTTCCCTCCATAATGCTTTTTCTAACGGAGAGTGAAGCATTCTGCCTTTTACAGCCCCTTCTGTTTCTAGAGGACAGAAACTCTGCCAAGGAGGAAGACGGAAGCTAGTGCAGGCTTCTGTGCAGGTTTATTTGTATGCAAAAGCAAGCAAGACGTCTTTGTTCTGAAGATGGATTTCATTCTAATGGTTCCAGTGAATCTTTCAGAATTTCCTAATTGCCATTCCTGGCCTGTTCCGAACGGAAAGAGCCAAGATTTTAGTGGCCGGTTCAGGTTGGCTCGGGAGCCGGATGTGGAAGTGAGAGGCCTCAGCTGCCCTCTGAGTCATCCCGGTCTGCGGGGCCGTGTGGCCGAGCGTTGTGGGCAGCGTGGGCCTTCTGTCCCCCGGCAGTGCCCTGGGGAGCGCGAGGTGGGTGGGCTGGACCCGGGTGGCCCTGGGCTGCGATGTCCTGTCCAGCCTCAGCCCTGCCTTGTCACGCTGTGGTCGGGATGGTGCGCGGGTGACCCCGGGCTTTGCGCGCTGGAAGCTCGGTCAGCAGTGTGGCAGTGCTGTGGAGTCACAGGGTCGAGAGAGATGGGGCCTTGTGGGCGGAGAGGAGGCCACTGGGTTGCTGCCCTGGCAGGGGATTAATGTGGTTCTTGTAAGACCCAGAGTTAATTCTTGGAAAAAAATAAATAAATGAAAAGAGAAAGTCTAGCTTTTAGCCCAGCTCTGGTTTCCTGCCTCCTCATATATCTTAGTCACTTTTCTGTTACTGAGATACGACACCCAACACCTGCAAGTCAAAGGCGGAGTAGTGAGTTTTGGGTCCTAGTTTCCGTAGACTAAGAATAGCATGATGGAGGAAAGCTGTTCGTCTCACGGTGACCACAAAGCAGAGAGAAGAAAGAGAAACCAGACACAGGAATATGGTCCCTTCTGAGTCACTCCCTGGGGACCTGCCTCTTGAAACCAGGCCCACCTCTCGTAGCACGCGCAGGGCTGCCGTGGTCCAGTCACCTTCCAAATGCTCCATCTCTGAACACAGAAGTTTGAGATTCGACCCGTGACATTCCATTTCTGGCCCTCAAAAGATTCCTGTCCATCTCATTGTGGAAAATATAGTCAGTGACTCTTTAAGAGTTTCCAAAATCTTCATGGTTTCAGTACTACTGAAAAGTTCTAGTCCGAAGTCTTCTCTGAGATTCAAGGAAAACTCTTAGCTGTGGGCCCCTATAGAGATGAAAAAGAAAGTTAAACCTTTTCAACACACAGTGGCGCAAGCTAAGCGTTTCCATTCTGAAGGGGAGACTAGGGGAATAGGCAGATATTGGACCGAAGCGAGACCCAAGTCCATGAGAGAACATCAGAGCCTGTAGCTGCGCCTGGGCAGGTTGTAAGACGTGAGCTCCGAAGGGCTCGGGCGGGTCTGCGCCTCGGCTGGCTGTCTGCGGCCCGCAGGTCTCTCCTGGGCTCTCCGCTCACTGCCTGCAGCTTTCCCCAGCAGATGTTCCATGTTACTGGCGTCTCCAGGCACCTCGGGCTTCACTCGGACATTTTTATGCACTGTTCTCATGGGATCCTGGCAGGACTATGGTACTGTCATCCATTTTCTCCTGGTCCTTCAGGCGCGGGCTTTCTTCTGAAATCTGAGTGGGAAGCTCCATGACCCCAGAACTCTTGTTCTGCGTATCTAAAAGCCTGGCACGTGTGGATGATGCTCAGGTCTGCCGGCTCGCGCAGGGGTCTGGCCCCTTGAGCCCTTCCTGCAGCGGCTGCTGGGCGCACGGGCGGCTGAGCGCAGTCCAGTGAACCTTGAGGGGCGACTTGCCCCCGTGGCCCTTCTCGAGCAGGGGCCCAAGGGCTTTCTCCTCAAATTAAAAGTTTACAGTTGTGCATCGCTAATCCTATGAAGGGTGGATCTGGCCAGTTTCAGAGATACCTTCCAGCCATCTTTCTTTATTCCTGATGTAAAGTACTTGGCTTCTTTTTAATACATCTTTTCAGCAGGCAACACCTTCTTGGCTTCAAATTTATAGGTAATTCTTTTCTGAACGCCAGAAAAACTTTTCAGATTATTCAGTTCAGCTTTTGGTCCTGATTCTCACGTATCTGTGTAAAAGTAGACAGTAATACCCACACTACAGACTGAGTGTTGGGAGCCTCAAAATCTCCTTTACCAGATTGGTCCACCACCCTTCCTATCCGTGTCTCACAAAGTCTCAGCATATAAGCAAACATTTGAGAAATTCTGTGTCAGATATAACACTCGTCTCAGTCATTTTTCTCATGACTGAGACACTATACCCAACACCCATGAGACAGATGAGGAAAGGGTTATTTGGTTTACAGTTTGTCGAAGCTTCAGTCCGCCTTTGGCAAGGTCCAGCGTAGGGTGGCACAAGGCAGGGGGACGCGGCAGAGGAGGAACAGTTTGTGGCCAGAAAGCAGCAGAGTGAGAAGGAGACCTTGGCAGTACCTTTCTGCCCCTTCGATACTCCCTCGGGCTCCTGGGGTCAGGGCGATGCCGCGCCAGTCATGGGCTCGTGTCGTCACCCCACACCACGCACTCTCCATTTGGCCGCTTCTGAGAGAAGCCTCACCTCGGGCTGCGTGAGGCGCTGGACGTAACCCGCGGCGGCACCAACGGCCCCCAGTCCGGTTTACACTGCAACCCTCATTCTCAGCTGAACCCCACGGATCTGGCCTCTACCCCCGCATTCTCGTGAGGAGCCTGGCTTTCTGAGGTCTGCCCAGAGCCACTCTTCAAGCTCTGGTTATGGTTTTTGAAGTCTTTCCTGGCTCATTTCTTCAAATGCTTCGAAGTTCCTCCCTTGGACCAGTTCCAAAGCTTTTAAATCACACAGTCAGATACAGTCAGAGGAACAACCCCCCCCCCCAATAGAGCTTCTGTCTCTGCTCCCTTCCTGTTACGGAGAAAAAGCGCTTAACACTCGAAACTAATGGAGGAGAGACTCACTTTGGCTCACGGTTGCAGTAGATTCAGTCCACGGTTGCAGTAGATTCAGTCCACAATTGCGACGCTCTACGTCCTCTCTTCTCACATGGGGCCTACCATGACCGTCTGGCTTTTGTGATGTGTCTGGGGGGATTTTCCTAGAGCAAGTGTCAAACTGTTTGGTCTTTTGGTCTCAAGCTGCAAGTTGCACGAGTCTCTTATTACTGTAAGTTATCTAATCTCAGGTATTGTGTCTTAGTAACAATGGTACCGTGAATAATAGATGAGTGCACCTGAATGTTCAAATGTTTCAAGGGCTTACACCCGAAGAGCACTCTTACATTTACAGTCTTGTGAACTCCCTCTAAGGTTCTTGAGACTAGATATGCCCAAGATTATCTTCCCACCTTATAGATGAAGAGCAGGTTCCAGAACGTCATGCCTTCCTGACCCCCAGCTGGTGGGGGCAGAGCCTGGACTTGCGTTCTTACCACTTGCTTCTAAATCCTCTACCAACCATCTCTGTTGTCCTTTCATGGCACAGTAGAACTGTCCAAGCTTGGATGAGTTATTTCTTATTTTCCTCCAAAGGCAGATGTGGACCCCTGTCTGAATGCCAAACGTGAAGCCTCGTACACCCGGCGGGATGTCCACCACTGGGAGCACAGACGCCTCAGGGCGCGAGGAGGAGTCTTGCGGTTTCTCCTCCTCCCCTTTCCCTCCTCTTCCTCTTTTGCCTCCTCTATTTAGCATCTTCCAATAAAAGAAATTTAAAATATGTTGAGCAAATCATGAATAATTCATGGGCGAGTTTGGAACATAAACTTAAGAAAATGTCCTGGGAAATAGAAGAAAAGGTTGGAAAATGAGAAAAGATAAGATGCTCTGTCTTAGTTACTGTTCGTTGCTGAGCCAACATACCCAACAACCACAAGTGAAAGGAGCAAAAGTTTCCTTCAGATCACATTCTGTAGAGGCTCCGGTCCTGACCCAGCCGGCTGCGGTGCAGGGCGGTCTGGCACAGGGGCCGCACGGAGGAGAAACGGCTCCCAGCATGGCGGGCAGAGGCAGCAGGCGGTGGAGCAGCGGGCCGCAGAACTGCCCTCTCCGCGCCCCTGTGCGGCCCGCCCGGCTGCCAGCGGAGGGACTGGGGCCACGCGCACCCTTTACACCCGTGTCACATCCTGATCCACACTCACGCTGCCCAGTCCGGCCGCTTTCGGAACCCTCTTATGGTCACGTGAGACTTCGGGGAATACCTAGATGTCAGCTGTAATGTCCCACACCCCAAACAACTCATGTGTACCCCTTTAGGCAAAAGGCATTTAGTCTGTCTCCAAAAATTGACAAAGTCCTAAGAGTTTCAGCATTGCTGAAAAATACAAATGCAAACTCTCTTTTGAGATTAAGGCAAACGTTTAGCTCTGAAGAAAAACGAAAAATTAGTTAAACCTTTCTAACTTAAAATGGCACAAGATAAACATTCCCATTACCAAAGTTATAAATCAGGGGATCGGAAGGAAGGGGCCAAGACTAGTCCAAATCCGGCAGGGCAAAGATGAAACCCCGTCGCTCCGGGGCCAGCGCCTGGCGATCTGTGGTGAGCCGGAACTCCGGAGGGCGGGGCCACCCCTCGGCGCGCGGGCGCCCCGGCGCTCCTGGCTTCCTCTCGGGCCGGCGAGGCTCGCCCTGCGGGTTTGCGCAGGCGGCTCACGGTCCTGGCTCTGCTCACTTCCTGTGGTCCCCGCTGGACTTCCGGCTTCGCGGTCGCAGCTTCCTCAGAGCCTCCCTTCCGTCTTCCTGTTCCTCCTCAGCAGCCTAGTTCTCCTCTGCTCTGTCTCTGCAGCCCGCTGCCCCCTCCTGAGAGGCAGAAGGGGCACTGAACGGGCTGCCCAGGACCCCCCTTCACAGGGGAAGTCTTATAGAGCTAAATCACAAGGTGGGTAAAACGTGGAACGAAATTATGATTAACCAATAAGATTACAAGTACAGCTGCTTAAGTAGTATAACACTGACCCAAAGGGGAAGAAAGTCATGTTGGAAGTGTGCGTGGAACGTTCGAAGAAGTATTTTCCGGAGGGGTGGATTGGGGAGTCCTGGTCACTAACCAGGGTAAGCGATAACCATCTAGACGTCTTTAGATCAGGTGTTAGCACTCATCTTGTCCCTCGGGGAGGTGTGTAGGCCTGGGCATTTCCTCTTTATCTTGGTGTGCTTCGGGCCGCCACGATCGGCACCTTCAGGGCGGTAAGGGCGTGCGTAGTTTATGACTTCTTTTAGAGTGTCCGGCTCTTCCTGATGCAGAAATCACAGCTAAGGCTTGGAGAGAAGGAGATAAAAGATACCACTGCCTCTTCTCCTACAAAGCAGTTCTTGGCGTCACGTGCCCCAGGGTGCACCACAGCGGGAACCTTGCAGCGCTGTGAGAAGCTGGGTCGGGGGTGGAGGTGTGCGCTGAGGGGCAGCCCTGTGAGGGCCACAGGCTCACCTGTGCCTGTATGTGGGCTTCTCTCTGAAGATGATCTTGGCCAGACCCGCTCCCGTGAAGTCACCAGCACAGTAGATGGTGGCCGGGAAGGTTTTACTGTGCTCTGGGATTGAGGCCGTGAGGCCCTTAGGGGTGGTGTGTCGACACTGGGCATGCTCAGTGCTGCCTTTCTGGGTAGCTTCTTCAAGGCCTCTGTCAATCTACTTTGAGTGCTCCTTGGGAACGAAGCTCCCCTAGGATCTAAGTCTGCCTGACTCCCCCTGTATCCTCTCTTCTCTGCTCCAGGATCCTTTGATTTCATCTGTAAGCTCCTGAAGCCGCTGCTTTCTGGGGCTCAGACTCTGTGGATGTCACCAGCTGTGTGGCCAGTGGGGGTGGTGCCTCCGTGTGCAGTTACTTTGATTCTGACCAAGAATCAATGAAGGCAAATTGTATTTATTTCTGAGTGATTATTGTTAAGAGAGCTCAGGCGTGTATTGCGTGAACAGTTAAATGAAAATTACTTCCTGTGCTCAGTTGCTTCTCATCACAGACAAATGCCGATGTATTTGACAGACTTCTTGGGTTTTGTCCTAGCCCAGCTCTAAATGTTTCAAGCAGCCTGCTTTCCACTGCACATGCCCTGAAGTGTGCTTTTGAATGCAGCCTGTTTTGTTCCCTATTAAAGCCACCCAACCTTTCTAAGCGTTGAATACAAGAATAGATACTGGCAGGTCTGGGCTTCTCTGGCTGTGGGAGCCGGGAAGGTTATTTATCTGCAGGTCCTCTGAGGAGTGACTGAGGTGAGCGCTGGTCATTCTTCTGCTTCATCCTGGAGTTTCCTCGCAGCTGTCCAAGGCTGCAAAGGCCTCTTTCCTGCTCTCGTGAGAAAAGTGTTTGCAGAGACCCCTGGGGCCGCTGAGGTGAGAGCAGAACAGCGGGCGGAGGGGCCAAGCCCTGTTCCTGGTCGGGTGTTTGACCCCCTCGGGGGAAAGAGAGCCCTGTGCCCATGGCGTGTGGTTGGTGCTCAGTGAAGCTTCTCTAGCCTGTCAACAAGACCAGGTGCCCGCAATGCACAGGAAACCACATCCGTGAACGCTGACCGCAGAGATGGAAATTTGGCTTTGAAGACCTGGGCAGAGGGCTGGCTTTGTCACTTTTCACCTATAGTCAGAACCTAATTTTTCAGGATTCCAATTCCTTCATTTGTAGATAAGGGCATTTTACTTCCTTTTTGTGAACAGTAAAAAAATAATGTACAACAAAAAGTTTTAAAAATATGTTATTTAGCTTCAATCATTTAAGTTATTAATGGAAGTAATTTATTTGCTGTTCTTTTTTGTTTGTTTTTGAGACAGAGTCTTGCATTGTAGTTGAGGCTGGCCCTGAGCTCACTGTGTAGCCCAGGCAAGCCTGGAACTCAGCGATCCTCCTGCCTCTGCCTCCCGAGTGCTGGGATGATAGCCACCACGCCCAGCTATTTGCTGTTCTTATGAAAGTTTAGTATTTTATAGTTTAGCACCAGAAATAAAGAATTTTAATTTTTTAAAAACTGAATTCTTTATTGGTACAATTTATATACATCTCACAATCACATATAAAGTTGGGGAATTTGTACCAGTATATGACACCAGTTAGTTCTCATGAGAATTTTAATTTTTTGATTAGTAGAAATAAAGTGACTATTTGCACACGTGTGTATGTTTCAAATGAGCATAGTTTTGTGGCAGAGGAAATTTTGACTAAAGTAGAAACCAGTGCAGTAGTCACGGGTGGTTTTTGTTGCATTGATATTTCTTCTCAGAGTCCCCCAACTCTGCCCTTCAGCCAGCTCTGCGTTAACTAAGCTGGGATGGGAGTTCAGGTCTCTCCCGCAAGCGAGGCCTGCGACTGGCCGCTGAGTGTCACGGCCGTCTCCCGAGAGGCCCCTCCCGGCAGAAATCCGTGGCAGACAATGGAGAGGGGCAGGAAGAAGACGCACGGAAGGCGGCTGGCTTCAGGAAGTTGGTGAAGAGAAGCTTAACTTCATCAGCTCACCATGTCGTGGAAGACACACCATCGGGACGGCATAGGGAAGCGAGGAAGGACGGAACGCCTCTCGCGGGGAGCTGCAGACTTCACCCTCAGTGGACGTCCTCTCAGGCGTCCGCCCGGCCCCTGCCGTGGGTCCTCCCCCTGCTGCTGTGGACGCTTCACCCTTCACAGCCCCCAGAGCAGACCTGTGTAGCTCGCGGCACGAGCTGCAGACCTCTGACTGGCCCCTGCGGCCTGCTGTGTGCACACAGACCTCCGAGCTCTTCCTCGCCTGACTGTTGGGGGCCATTGTCAGCCGATCTTGTAAATTCTCCTATTGTTGCGTGTTTGTGTTATATCTGCTCCTCTAGTGAGCACTGACACAGGAAAGGAGGGAGATGCTGGTAGGAACTTCTGCAGGGAGTCTTCACATAGGAGAGGCGCTGGAGAGAAAGGGTTATACAAATGCAGAGAAGGGAGAAAGCCTTGGGAATCGTACACAAACAGACTGGAGTTATTCCGAATGACCTTTGGAGACTAATCGCTCTGTGGGGTCCTGGCAGACTGGTCTCTGTGGGTCCCAGCTTTAATAGGGCTCCAGGTGGAAAGCGCCATGAGATGTTATAAGAGACGGTCTCTCTAAGAGAGGGTCCTGCGGTGCGTTTCATTTCCCATGGGCTCTTGCCCCCTTGGCCTCCCATTATCAGCTACCAGGACAGTTTCCATGAGACCCAGTGTGGTCACGTCGGTGCCGGCTCTGAAGCCCTCCCTGTGGCAGGGCCACCCCTCTGCCAGGGGTCAGACCGTGGCGCACACACCGGCGCCCTCTGCCTGCTCAGGTGCTCAGGGCGGGCTTCGCCCTCGTGTGGGGATTCCTGTCCCCTGGAAGGCAGCAGGGTTCTCTCCCGAGGAGGAGCTGGGAAGTGCAGCCTTTCTCCGGGGCGCTCTGGACATCCCCGGGCTGGTCTGGGTGCTGTGCACCGGTGCGGTGAAGGCAGCAGCCGGATCCCACGCGGTTCGGGGGTGGCGGGAGGTCCCAGCCGCACCCAGCAGAGGGGCGTGTGCCGGAAGGGGCCTGGCTCGGGGGCAGCACCGGGAAGCCTTCCTTTCTTACTGCTGCTTCAGCTTCTCCGTAGCGGAGCGGCAGCAGGCCGCGCCCTCCGGACCGGCTCTCGTTCCTTCTTCAGTCAGCACCGGATGGCGCGGCGGCCACTCGTGCTTTTGCAGGCAGGGATTAGAGCAGCCGTGTGCAGGCTGGACCTGGCTGGGCAGGAGAAGCCTGACGCTTGAGGGGCACCCACCGGGGCTGGGGACATTTCAGCACAGAGGCTGCAAAGAGACTGATCGGAGACTGTTTGGTCAGGCACTGTCCCTCCTCACCTCGCAGCATCAGCTGAGTGGTTCCGCGGTGCCAGGTCCCTTGTGCCAGGACCAGGAAGATGAAACACCAGGCAGAAGGCACTGTGGGCTTCTCGTCAGCTGCATGGGCGGTGTTTTCATTCTGACCTTGAACTTGCTTCTCCGAGGGCTCACAGCCAGGAAGCGCTACTCACTTAGAAAATAAAAGCTCTATTCAGGGAGTTCCATCAAGCAGCTTAGGCCCTGAATCTGTTTCCTTTTAACAGTGCTTTGTAAAGTTTGGGTTTTTTTCCAGTGCTCCTGTTTTCTTTATTCTGAGCCTGAAGAATTTGTTAGTAGGACAAACTCCAAACTTGCTCCTGCGAGGCAGCTGCTGAGCCTGAGGCTCTTTGCGTTGGACCCTGGAGGGAGGCTGGTCACACCCGCGAGCCTCGAGGGACCCTCAGGGAGGCTGGTCACACCCGCGAGCCTCGAGGGACCCTCAGGGAGGCTGGTCACACCCGCGAGCCTCGAGGGACCCTCAGGGAGGCTGGTCACACCCGCGAGCCCGCTCCTGCGGGGGAAGGGAGCTGGCGGAGCGGCGAGCTGGGGCGGAGGCCGCGTTTCGGCCGCAGAGGGCCCTGTGCTCCGGAGCTGCTCTCTCGCGGCCCTCTGTCCAGGACCCGGTGGCCAGTCCCTGCAGGCTGCGCCTCGACCGGAGAGGCCTGGTCTGGTCTTCCTGCTCACAGGTCCGCAGACGCCCGTCCCTCCCACGGGGCGTCCCTGGGCGTTTCTGGGCACGTCTCACGCGCCTCGAGCTTCCTGGAGCGCGAGTGCAGGTCGTGTCCGGCCTCCACCGTTTTGCAGTGTGAGCCTTGGGCAGGTTGCTTCGTCTCTCTGTGCTTCGGTGGCCTCGACTGTAGAACGAGGTGCACAACATTATTACTTATAAAGTTCCTCGGGACCTAAAGTCCGCAGAATGCCGTAGCTGCGCACAGCTCGCGTGTCTGTGAGAGGTTCTGTCGTGATTTATCTCCATCGTTAGCATCAAGTCAGCTTCCTGAGTGTCTCCCCCCACAGCTCCCTTTGCAGCGCGAATCTCCGTGAGTCTGGTCCCCTGTCACACATTTTGGACTCAGTACAGAGTTTCAAAATTTAATTATTAGTACTTGTTCCGTTTCCCTCATCAGTTCGTGAGCTCCCTGAAGCAGGTTTTTTATTTTTTCTGTACCAGGGATCAAACTCAGGGCTTTGCCCTTGCCAGGCAGGTGCAGTGTTGTTCAGCTAAATGCGCACCCTGTAAGGTGTGTTTTGTGCCTTACAGCAGTGCTCAGGGATGCCATCCAGTGCCTTGGGCACGCTTGGTATTCAGGTCTCCTGAAGAGGCTGTGCCTTCAGGGCAGGTATGTAGAAGTGACAGCTCAGTGCTGTCTGTCGGAGCACAGGGAAGATGGCAGCTGGAAGGGGACCCCCCCCCCCCCAGCATCCGGGGCTGGCCAGAGCCTCTGTGAGCATCAAGCCCCGGTGCTTAGATTCATGAGCCTCTGCTGAAACTTAAGGGCAGAAGCCTCAGTGTTTAAGGTGAAGATTGCTCTTCTCAGCCCGATAGGGTGTGGAAGTGCTGAGTGTGTGCCTGCATGTGTGCACGTGTGTGGCCAGATGGGCTATTTAACAGGTATGTGTTTAAAACTCTGGAAGAGAAGATTCCATGTCTCTTAGGATCAACAGCTTGCTTTCCATAGAGGGGTAGATCTTACATGCTTTTTGCTTCAACACACGATCTGATGTGTGTTGTGCTGCTTCATATTTCACGAGGTTACAGTCCTGAGCTAATGAGTAGCTTACAGCCATGATTCTTTTCAGTGAGGAGCCGGATCAGATGAAACACGTGAAAGCCCTGGTGACGGGCAGTCCATGTTTTGTACCCACATCGCCTGCACCTTCTGAGCTCTGCACTGATTTGAGCAGAGCTTCCTCGTGGTACTGTTCCTCTAAAGGGACACTTGTGGAGTGGGCTGAGCTTCGTTTATGCTTGTTTAAAGAGTGCCATTTAAAGTTGAGACCAAGACATTTTTATGACAGTGCTTTAAGTTAGAAATTGTGAGAGTTACTTGAGTTCAAATGGACCCTTGACAGTTTTCCCAGGGAACTGAGAATTACAGAAAAATAATGCAAGGTTGTTGGAAATGGCATGTAACGCTGTGCTTTTAAGCTGCTGGAAATGAAGGGTGTGAATAGGTGAATACAGGAGGGGTTTGAAAGATTTTGTCGGGGGTTCGCTTGCTGCCAGAAATGGTGATGTAGCAGAGGGGGGCTCAGACGGGCCCGGGCCTGGGACCTCCTCAGGGCCCTGGCCTGCTCTCCGTGCCTGTGCCTGGCACTGGCCTGGCAGCTCCCACTGTGCCAAGCTGTGGGCAGCCTCCTTCGCCCCTCTGCATGTGTTCCCATTTAGGCTGTGTGTGCTGCCGAGCGAGGACTGGTCTACGTGTGCGGAGACCGCGGGTGCTGGGGACCCTGCTCTGCGATGCTGTGCACGGATGTGCCCTGGAACTCAGGGACGGTGTGGGCACGCAGAGAAGCATTCCTTCAGGCCTCTTGTCCCCAGGTGCGGCCAGGGGTTGGCATCTGGCTAATAGATCTGAGCATGCGTGACGACAGATCTGCAGGCTATGCTCCTAAAATGCCTTCAGGGTCTGGCTTTGCTCTTCCGCTGTCATAGCTTGGTCTAGGTGTTGCCCCAGTGCCTCATGTGGTCCCAGTGAGGCTTTCACCGGATCTAGCGCGTGTGACTAATTAGCCCCTGATTGGCGTGGCGCCGTTCTGGGTGAGGCTAGTGGGAGGCCCCCAGGGTGGGCGTGCTCCTGCCCTAAGGGCGGGTCCTCGGGACCGGAAGAGGGACCGAGAGCGGGTTGCTTGTTCAGTGCCCTTCCTGGCTGGGTTGCCGGTTTTCCACCTTGCAGCCTTCTACCTGCCATGATCTGTTTCTCCTCGGCGATATCCCCTCTGCTGTGCTGCCCTCTCTTGGAGGTAAGCCGTTATGGACTGAGGCCTCTACCACTGTGAGATAAATAAACCTTTCCTCCTTTCACTTTGGGTAACAGGTATTTTGTCTCATCTAGGAGAAAAATAACTACACATCCTTTTTATTCGTTATCAGTTGAACACAAAAGTTCCAGAAAAGGAGCCCCAAGTGCTAGGAGTCAGCGCCGCCTCTGGTGTAATGGCAGAGGACCGTGTACAGGAGACACCGGAGAGCAGTGTCTGCTGAGAGGCTGCTGTGTGGCACTTAGTGTGGGCAGAAAAATGAACTAAATATTGTCAAGCTAGGAATGTTTCAGGTATATTTTTAATTATTGTAGTTATATGTCAACTGAAGGACGTATTCTCTCTTCAGAAAGTTAATATTTTGGTTGGAAGAGGCATGTTACTGATTACGTATGATTATAAAACACATGCTTAGTAGGACACATGAGCTATGTAGATGTGACAGAAGCACAGCAGGGAGTGAGATGGGGCCTGTGTCTACCTTTGTCTCCTCCGAGTGTTATGCTTGGTAGGGAAAGGAGTGTGGGCAGAGGAGAGAGGGGCCTAGAAGCAGCAGCCTGTCCCTAGAGCAAAGAGGATAAGATTGGTCAGAGTAAAAGGTCTGAAGGGGGAAGTAGGCCTTGGATATTACTAACACACCAGGCTTTTAGAGATCAGTCCGACCCAAGTGCTGCTCAGCGATGCTGTCAGAGCTGCGTCGGAGTGTAAATCAATACCCTGCTTCCTTTACTAGTGAGCCTAGCTGTTAGCAAATAAAGGCCAGCTGAACTAAGGAGCAAACCAACTGGTGGGGTTTGCACGTGTCACTCTCTGCCAGTGGGACAAAACGCCAGACATCTACAGCGTAACGGAGGAGAGGTTTATTTTAGCTCACGGCTTCAGAGGTCTGGGTGTAGTTATTTGGCTGCAGGACGGAGGGTATGGTGGAGGACAACTGCCCGACCCATGGCCACCGGGAAGGAGGAGGGAGGAGAGGGAGAGGGGAGAGAGGGACACACAGACAGATGGACAGACAGAGACGGAGAGACAGAGACGGAGAGGGAGGGGGGA
>PVIC010038957.1:0-17446 GCA_004025085.1 Thryonomys swinderianus
ATCCCCAGTAACCACATACAACAATACTGGGTTTGATGACTCACACCCACCAGCAACCAGTACCACATACCATAGTACTGGGCATGGTGGTTCATGCCTGTAATCCCAGCACTCGGGAGGCAGAGACAGGAGGATTGCTGAGTTCCAGGTTTGCCTGGGCTGCATAGTGAGCTCAGAGCCAGCCTGAACTATAAAGCGAGACCCTGTCTCAAAGAAAGAAGGAAGCAAGGAAGGGAGGGAGGGAGGGAGGGAAAGCTTTTCATCTCTGGCTTGTTGACTCCATATGTTATTATTTTATATCAATTGAAAATTTTTAAAATTCTCTAACCAAAGACAGTTGCCAAAGATGTCACTAACCTTCTCAATAGGCAGCAGATCTCTGCCTTCTCGATTCGGGCTTTGGTTAATACTGCCCAGAAAATAAACTCTACCACTACTCTTGTTCCACTACCCCACAGTAACTGGAAACACCAGACACACAGCTTTGCTCTACTCCACATCCTCAGAGATCACTTCTGTTTTTCTTTTTTTCCTTATAAAGCACAAATGACCACTGCCTGCCAAGGAAAGAATACGATTCTCAGGAAGTGAGTAATTGGCTCCTGAGTGGGCGGTCTAACAACACCAAGAAGTGAAAACCAAGGGACACTCATTTTTGCCTAAACAGAATCAATGCAAATTTGGGATGGAAGTGCATTTTACAACATGGGGGTGTCATATTATCAGTTGTTTGGGGGTCTCGGGGAGCAAGAGAGGGATCTTTTGGGACAGTGTCTTATTAGTAGCCTAAGATGGTCTCCAACTCACAGAGATCTTCCTGCCTCAGCCTCCCTGAGTGCTAGGCTTACAGGTATGTGCCACCACAACCAGATAGTCACTAGTTTTTAATATGTAAATATTAGATAAATTTGAAGATTTAAAACTGTCATTGAGGGCCAGATATTTAGCTCAGTGGTTCCTGCGCCTGCCTAGCAAGTGCAAGATCCCTGGTTTGATCCAGTAATCACATACAACAATACCGAGTGTAGTGACACCCACCAGCAATCAGTACCACATACCACGGTACCAGGTGTGGTGGGTCATGCCTGTAATCCCAGCACTTGGGAGGCAGAGGCAGGAAGATTGCTGAGTTTGAGGCTTTTATTCAACTGTTAACTAAGTGTTAAGTACCCAGAGTATAATCTGAATGAAACAAAAAACACTGCCCTTTCCATAGTCTGCTCTAGAGACACTCAAACTTACAAAAAGCTGTCCACCGTGTTCTTACGTGTTCTTGGTGGGCTGGGTTGGGTTTGAAGAGCAAATATAAAAACACCAGAGACAGCACAGTGGGTCTCCTCTTCCCCACGGTCCGTTCTGCTGAGAAACTTCCCCCAGACCAAGTTTTCAATTAAAAACCAGTGAGTGCCAGGGCCCTCTCCCCTCACACCACATGGAAGGAAGCTGAAAAGAAGCCTTTTGCGTGTTTCCTCAAGAACTGAAACATTCCTGAAAATGCAAAATATGTTTAGGCCTCCAGACCACCTGTGAACCTGGAACTTCTTCATGGCACATACACGAGAGAATGCAGATGACTTTTCAACACTCAAAAACAAAAGAAAAAAGAACACCTGTGAGGAACAGGGAGCCCCACCCCCCTGCCGACCATCAAGAGGAACTGAATCCCAGGATTCAAAACCAATAAACTTGAATACAGGACATGAGGACCACATCACACATGTGGCCAACCTGCTTCCGTCTTTCACAGACTCCTGCCTCCCGCGCATCCTGGCTCTGAGCACACATCCGTCCGGAACAAAGAGGCTTCTTCAAAGTGCCCAGTCCGGAGACTTCAGCTAAGTTACCTTCTCTGGCTCTCGCTACTTCTCATCTCCAAGAACACCTTTCCAGCTTTCAAAATCTATGCCACCCACAGGCATGCAAACAGAGGCACCCTCTGAAGAGGACGTAGGGAACATCGTCCCTGTACCAGTCCGGGGATTTTCTCCTTAATGCAACATCACGCATCCCTGAACTGACTATTTCTCCCATCTCCTAAAACCTTTCATCCTATTGACCTTTAGTCCCAGTGGGCTGCAGTAAGGGCTAGTACTAGAGGACCAACCGCGCAGTAGCCAACATCTCCTTCATTGGTGAAGTCAGCACAGGGCATCTGAGTCAGTTTCACGCCCCCAAGGGTGGACCTCGCAACGCCTTCTGAGAACATTATCCAATGACTCAGGGGCCAGAGCTGCAGGAGCAGCTATGTATCATTCAAAGCCTTCACAATAAAATCTTTAAAACTTTTTCTCTCACTTCCTCTTAATTGCCAGCTTGCACCAAGATGCACAACATATACATTTTTAAAAGATGAGGCATGGAGTACTAAATTCACAAAAAAATTAACCTTGTGTTTCACTCACTCAGATTTTGTGGATTCATAATGCTTTCCAAAGAAAAACACTAACTTGAGTTTTAATGATCACTATAAGCTGATCACTGATTTAAAGGGACAGAAAATCAAAGTTCCTTTTCTTTTTTTTGAGACAGGGTCTCGCTTTGTAGTTCAGGCTGGCCCTGAGCTCACTATGTAGCCCAGGCAAGCCTCGAACTCAGCAACCCTCCTGTCTCTGCCTCCCCAGTGCTACGATTACAGGCTTGAGCCAACAAGTCCAGCTTTGTGGTGTGGGGTACTGACTGCTGGTGGGCGTAAGCCACCATGCCTGGTTCTGTCCTATGTGGTTACCAGGATTGAACCAGAGACCTTGAGCTTGCCAGGCAGGTGCCTGAACCACTGAGCTAAATCTCCGGCCCCAAAGTTCCTTTCTGACAGTGCTGAGGACTGAACGCAGCGGCCCCGCCACTGCGCTGCCTCTGGAGTCCAAGTTACCTTCACATTTATCAATCTGCCTTCAGAAGGTAGGTGTAAAACGGAAAATAATCAGATGCTGCGCTGCCCCTTGCAGATGCACTTTTACCAAGAATTTGTTCCACTTACTTTCTTCCCCCACTTTTCTAGAGGAATCAGCCTTTTCCAGAAGAACACTGCATCCGTGGGGAAGCGTGAAACAAGTACGGTAAGACCAAGTGAATCCTATCTCAGTGGGGGCGAGAGCAGGTGACAGATATAGGCACTGAACAGAGCGGACCTGGTGGCAACAAACGGACATGTCTGATGAATTCGCCGCTTACAGCTGAGCAGCAAAAGATGCACGATCCTATGAAGTTGAAACGAGCCAGCAGAATGGCCATTTTCAAAGATAAAAGTTTTTCTAAGTATTCTTGTTAACTATTCAAAATTATTGTTAGGGAGTGAACAGAAGTACAGTGGGGGAGGACAGGGCCGGAAGTGAGGCTTGTCACATACTATTATCTTTCACAGTATTTAGATTATTGGACCAGGTATGTGTATAACCGGCAAACTTGAATGTATAACAAAAGCAAACTCGGGCTTAACAAAAATGTGTTGTGCAGCCTCATTATTTGAGCTTCTTGTGGCTGAACCAACTAATTTACTTTCATCATTCCTAACAGAGCTGTCTTTGTAGCAAAAAACACAGCTACAAGACTACATGTGCTGAGCGTCCCTCTATTTATCAACATCTGCCCAGGAGCCTAGTCCTCGTCCTGAAAGTCTCAGCTGAGTTCCCATGACGGCCCTTGCACGGGGTTCCGTGAGACTTACTCAGTAAGTGGTGGGTGGCGTTTCCCCTACAGGAGCAGAGGAACGTGAAAGTTAAATGTCTGTTCTTCCTTCCTACATTCTCATCTGCTAGAAGCAAATCAAGGAGGTTGGGTTAGGGGACCAGGAGGTCACAGAGAACTGTGGCTGCTTCAGAGCTCAGAGAGCAGAACATGCGGTAAGCCAGGAGCTGAAGTTAGGAAAACCATTCGATATCCTGGACTTCTTTTATCTTTTTAATTCTGACTGGTAGGTTATTATACACAGGCCAGGTATGTCAGTTAAACTCTCTAGGCTATCCATTTTCATTATGGCTTAAAACTTCACTGGTACATCTTTGAAAACAAAGTATCACAACCTACAAAGAAGATTGGCATGCCAGGCATAGCAGTGCATATGCCAGTAATCCCAACACTTGGGGAGCCTGAGGCAGGCTGGGCTACGTACTGAGTTGAAGTCCGCCCTAAATTACACAGCAAGACCCTGTCTCAGATTTTAAAAAAAGAAAAGAAAGAAAGAAAGTGGTGGAAGAGGAATTTACAGAGATGGCATCAGCTGAAAGTGTCCTTTCATGGTCTGGAGGTCACCTGGGGGGGGGGGGTCATCTAACCCCTGGGGAAGTAAAAACCAGGCCAAAAAAAGCTCAAAGGAGCCTGCTTAAAGACTAAGATAAAAGACGCTCCCAAATAGAAAAAGCCTGACATCCCGTAGTAAAATGCTTCCTCATGTTTTTCCCCCAGAGAAACAGCTCAGTACGAGCCGCAGTCAGTCTGTTCAGAGTCCCGCGGTAAGTCACACCCGGACTCGGTTCAAGCGCAGTGTTACACACCGGCAGACAGGAGGAGGCACGGCACACAGCACAAGGAAACCTCACACATGCTTTTTCTCTTTGTAAGCCAAAAGGAAACCGAAGGGCACAAACAGCTTACCTTCTAAATGTGACAAAAAGAATAAAACATACAAGAGAACAACAAAAAAAGAAGATGCATAAAGAAGTCATCACAGGGAAGTACAAGTTGTCAAGTTTGCAAAAGTAAAGACTTAAAATGATTTTACGATATAAATTTAAAATAAATTTAGAACCCACTGAAGAATTCCATGTCAGTGAGAAAAATGCCTCTGTAAACAAATCCACAGTCTGGGTAAACTAATGCATTCTTCATACTGAAATCAGCTCTCTGGGCAACTAGAGCAGAGCCCGGATGTGCGCTTACCTGACAGGAGTCCTGAGGGACACTCGCCGCTCTCCCAGGCGTCCAGTGAGGTCACACTACAAAGCTCCCCTCTCCTTTGCTTCCTGCCTCCTAGGTGGCCCTGGAGACCTTCGGGCCCTACAGGAGAGCTCAGTCCTGAGGACCGTGTGTTCCCTCACCTGCGTCTCAGGCTTCTACAGGGAAAGGGCTCCGCCCTCTGGAAGCTCTGTTCATAGTCACCCCACGGGGAGGAGTGGACCCCAGCAGCCACCACGCAAAGCCCCTGCTGGAGGCCCCAGAGGGACCCATCAATCCCTCTGGAGTCTGAAGACAGATCCTAGACAGGGCGAAGAGACCTCACAAATTGACAAAGGGCAAGACACATATTTTAAATAGGTTTTTCTTAGGGAAAATGGAATGACTGAGAGACACATCTAGAAATGCTAAGAATTCCCTATATATATTTATTTTTTTGGATAAAGGTGTATTAAAGAAGAATTTTCCATAAAATTGAGAAACACAAACATACTCTGTATCTTCCCTACTTGCCTGGCAGCAACCCTCTGCATGGCAGGGAGGGTTCTGTAGCAGAATCCCGCCGCCAGGCCCACCAGTGAGAATCCGGCCCAAAGCCAGGCTTCACAGTCGAGCCTGGGACTAACACTCGCCCCGTGGGCCTATTTCTTTCTGCTACCTTGGAACAAAGGCAATTTGCAGGAGTGGCAAGTAACCCATGAAACAAATGTTAGTCTCACAGTGTCCGTGTGCTACCTCAGTGACAAGATTAACTGCGAGACCGGTGACAGAGTCGCCCCGCAGGGAAGAACAGGGTTTTGCTTATTTCCCCTCCGATGACACCTACCTTGCTGGCCCAGGCATCTTCGTCCCAAGAAGTGAGTTGCAAGACACGAATGATCTCATTAATTTCGGCACTCATCTTTTCCACAGTAAAGTTGCGATTTTTCAAAGCTTCTTCTATTCCTTGATTTTTAGAGTTTTTAGTGGTTACAAAAATCTTCATTGCTATAAGATAAAAGGTCAAAACTAAACTTGGGATCTCACCTTGTTAGGTACAAGATTCACACAAGATAATCTGCCAGCGAAGTTCCAACCTCAGCAACTATTGTTGCAAAGAACACTCAGGACCAAACACCCCTGGGATGCAACCAGGGAGCGGAGGAAATGCATTCACACGAGACCCCATGTCCTTTTCTCATCCGGGGCCTTATCGCTGGCTCCACCCACGGCAAACCTAGCAGGGCAGGACCAAACCATCGACAGCACCCTGCTGCCTCAACCCCAGCAGGAACCCAAAGAACCAAATTTATCCTCCAGCGTTTGTTGCAATACTTAACAAGGATTTTCTAACCCTCAGAAGTGAAGAAAACAAAAATAATTGGACAGAGCTAGCTTCTGAACAATCTCTGCAACCAACAATGGTTGACCTCAAAAAATTATTTCCAAGGCCAGAGATTCAGCTCAGTGGTTCTGGCACCTGCCTTGCCAGCACAAGGTCCCTGGTTCAATCCCCGGTACCACATACCCCAGTACTGGGTGTGGTGACTCACGCCCACACCAGCAATCAGTACCACACACCACAGTGCTGGGCGTGGTGGCTCATGCCTCTAATCCCAGAACTCAGGAGGCACAGACAGGAGGATTGCTGAGCTGATGGTTTGCCTGGGCTACATAGTGAGCTCAGGGCCAGCCTGAAAAACAAAGTGAGTCCTTGTCCCCCACCCAAAAAAAATTATTTCCAGGGCTGGGGCTAAAGCTCAGTGGTAGGGTCCTTGCCTACCATTAGTTCAGTCCCAGCACTACATAAGTAAGCCAAAAAAAAAAAAAAAAAAATTTAAATTAAAATTTAAAAAACTCTTTCTATGAGGTTGCATTTCCTAATACCTAATGTTTGTATAAGCTTCTGGAACTCTTATTAGACTCCTATCTCCTTTCTTAGCTACTATTTAAAACACCAAAGCAAGTAACTGGGGTCACAGTGACATGCCTCTTACTATTTTAAAAATAAAACTGCCTTCTCAGAGTGAAGTTAACCACAAGTTGACCAGGATAACCATGTAATCTACACAATGCCAGGCACAGCAGACACAGACTAAGTACAAATCTCTTTTACTCGCTGAGAGACCAGTCATCATCACATTTGCACTTCTGGGCTCTGTCCAAGGGGATGATAAGATGGTCCCAGCTGGTGACCAAACTGATATATTCATAATGTCGAGAACAGTGGAACATCTTTTAAGAAAAACTGCTAACACACACTAAAAAGGAAGCTTTATCATGCAGCGCTCTGTAATAGCCATTCCATTATTATTACAGCTCATTATATTTCTGTGATACAAGGTCCACAGCCATATGAGATTTCCACCTCTCAGGAAAAGGCCCTGTCAGAGCTCTACAGAGCAAGGGGTGGCCACAGGGAGGACAGTTTCAACAGAGTAGGCGAAGGAGAGCATCAGAAAAGATGAGACTGGTTCTTAGCAGCCATCATACAACACCCGGCCAATCAGAGGCAGTGAGACCACGAAGGAACATGGACCTCAGAGTCCAGAACACAGTAACATGTCTTTTTCTATAAAAGGAACTACAAACAGGAAGTACCTGAAATGAGAACCGGAAGCAGCTCTTTGACTGTGTTCATGGAGTTCACCAGCATGACGCGGTGCTCCTGGTGAGTCAGCTCCTGCTGCCTCTCGTCAATCATCTTGGCCATCTTAGTCATTCCTGGGCACAGGGAAGAAATTGCACAGGTTAAGTAGCTAAAGGAGCTGGAATCTGCCTTCCTCAGCCTAAATCCATTATGAATTACGATGAAAGTCCGAACAGATTGCCCACTTATTTAAAGAGTAGGTACTATCACTGAACTCTCACATTCATGCAATTTTATTCTTTCAAATGCAAGTAACTTATTAAAAGAAGACCCTAGGGCCGGAGATTTAGCTCAGTGGTTCTGGCATGGCACCTGTCTCCCAAGTGCAAGGTCCTGAGTTTGATCCCCCATAACCACATACAATGCTGGGCATGGTGACTCACGCCCACCAGTAATCAATACCACATACCACAGTGCTGGGTGTGGTGGCTCACGCCTATAATCCCAGCACTTGGGAGGCAGAGACAGGAGGATTGCTGAGTTTGAGGCTTGCCTGAGCTCAGGGCCAGCCTGAACTACAAAGCAAGACCCTGTCTCAAAAATAAAAAGACACTAAATAGGGTATAATTTTCAACTTTGCTATGTAAATCCATTCATGAGCATTACAATCTGAAATGAATAAATACACGTTTGTATAAAAATTAATTCACGAGCAAGGGGGATATTTTGCTAGGTTACTGTGTGTGTTTGCTACCATATCTAGCCGTTGGATATGAAAGCCTTTAATAAGGCTGGCAAAGTTCTAAGAATGACAGTGATGTGTTCTGTTTTCATCTCTATTTTTCTGTACTTTCCAGTTTGTCTAAAATAAGCATACACCACTTTTATAATTAGAAACCAACAGAAATATTATAAAATAATTACAGTGATGACTTTTTTTATTTTTTTTTTATTTTTTTATTTTTTTTTATTTTTTTGAGACAGGGTCTTGCTTTGTAGTTCAGGCTAGCCCTGAGCTCACTATGTAGTCCAGGCAAGCCTCGAACTCAGCAATCCTCCTGTCTCTGCCTCCCGAGTGCTGGGATTACAGGCGTGAGCCACCACGCCCGGCCAGTGATGACTTTTTGCAAGCATCTGGTGCTTTGGAATCAGCCTAAAACTTTTTGTTTACTTCGGTTTTATCCAAAGGCACTAGCTATATGATTTTGTAAAGCTTTGATTTTCAAACGGCTCCTAGGATTTCTTAAATTGTGTCAGAGGCTTTTGGGGGGCGGGGTGGGGGTGGCTAGAACAGTGGAGGCTGCTTCCACTTCATCTAGAGGAGCTTATTTTGTCTTATATTTATGTTGGGATTCTACATAAAAGTCCATTTGGGAAAAAAAATTTTTTTTCCCAGCACTAAGAGAAGACTTACAGAGCACAGCTCTGAAGTTATCATTAAAACTATTTTCAGGAGCTCCTCAATGATGGCTCAGGAAAATTCTTCACGATTGTTGTTGTTTTGGAGGTTTTTTTTTTTTTCTAGAAATAGGGATCGAACTCAGGACCTTGCACTTGCCAGACAGGCAGTGGTATCACTGAGCTACATCCCCAACCCCAGGAAAATTCTAAATGCTATGAAGTTTACATGAAGAACAGCTATAGGGCCAGGGATGTAGCTCAGTGGTTCCAGTGTCTGCCTCACAAACACAAGGTCCCAAATTGACCCCTGGTACCACATACCACAATCCTAGGCATGGTGATTCATGCCCACCAGCAATCAGTACCACATACCACATTCCAGCACTTGGGAGGCAGAGCCAGGAGGATTGCTGAGTTTGAGGCTTGCCTGGGCTACATAGTGAGCTCAGGGCCGGCCTGAACTACAAAGCAAGACCCTGTCTCAAAAAAAGAACAGCTACAACACAAGCTCGTATTGTTAAAAGTCAACATTTCACATAAAATAAAAGCATTTTTAAGGTGATAAATATCCAGTCAAGTTAAATGCCCACTGGTCTCATTCATATTTGACGACTCTCCAGATGTTATACATCAAAAACATTGAAAGCTGGTATCCGTTTGTGCATTTTCAGTATGTAATACTTAAATGCTTAAATAAGCATTTCAGAATGAGACTTAAACACAGCACTCTTCTCGCCTAGGTCTGATTATAGGATGCAGCCTCCAGCTAAGGCATGAACCCATAATGGTGGCAGGCTAATTAGCAAGCTAAGTCCTCAGAGCTACCAACCAGCTGGCAGACTGAAAAGGAACAATGGGGAATGGGGACAGAGGTTAGGATTCAGGGGAGCCTTCAGCATTACAGCAACAGAAAAGCATTTCCCACATTCCCCAGCAACATTTGCACCATCTGCTTTAATTCACTTGACAGGGCTAAGAGTTGCAGAAAGCAGATCGAAGTTTCAGAAGCAATGACAGTAGAAGCCTGATGTCACTTCCATCCACAAGGTACAGGCACCTAAAAGCCCAATGCATCAGCACTTATTTCAGAAAAAGTCAGAGAAGGGTGTTCTCTTCTCTTGAGCCAACACGGGACAATCCATGAACATTTTATTACACGAGTTGGATATGACTCACCTGGTCCAAGATTCTTTGTATAAGTGACCAAATCTTCCATAGTCTCCACCACTTCTGCCACTGTAAGATATTCCAGAATTCCTTTGCAAACTCTAATAATTTTCCGCACCTGAAAATATATTTCAGAGTATTAAGTAAAGTGAGGGAACAACACATAGAAAGCAGGGAAATACAGGTTTTTCAATCATCTGTTTTCCATCATTATCTTTAAAGCGAGGCCTACCCTGGGGAGGTCTGGGCGGGCCTCAGATTGCCTACCTCAGCCTCGTCGAAGGTCAGAAGCAGGTCTGATGTGCCAGAGAGGATGCCCCGGGACCCATCGATCAGATAATCCCGAGCAGGCACCGAGTAAGGGTCCGACTGAAGCATCTGGGCTGCCTGGACAAGCTTGGTGCAAGCGTTCTCAACCCTGTGGGCAGAGCGCAGGTTAACTTCCCAGCGGACCTCGGGGGTGCGCTACACTGTGCAAGTGGAGATAATGTCAACAAGCTCTCAGTTCACTTGGATTTTTTTTTTTTTTTGGCTAATGGCAGCTAGTATTTTCAGATTTAACATCTGGAAATAAAATGCCAAAGCCCTCTTGTCAGTGAAATTTAATAAGCAAACAAATCAAGTGCACAGGAAGAAACAAAGAAAAACGATGAAGTGATATACAAAGACCTCATTCATTGACCGACAGGGCCTCTTTCAACAAATCCAGTGGACCATTTGGAAACAGCTGTATAAAATGATACTGATAAAGGACTACTGGCATTACTAACTGAGCCAGTTATTAATAGTGTAATATTAACGTAGTTTAAAATAGACCACCAGAGTGCCAAGGGTTTGGAAGTTGTAGGCGGGAAGAATTTGCTTAACAGAAGAGCCCAAAAAGTATAAGCCAGGCATTCTCCTCAAGCCTCCCACTCTAATAAAATGTACTCATTCACTTAATTATTCATCAGACAATTGAAACAAACCTAAACTCATCTCCTTTACTCTCATATTCAATATACACACTGTTATCATTAAAGACCTTTTTGGTTTTTTTGGGTTTTTTTAAGACAGAGTCTCATTATGCAGTTCAGGCAGGCCTTGAACTTACTATGTAGCCCAGGCCGACCTTGAACTTGAGTGTCCTGCCTCAGCATGAGTGCTTGGGTAACATGTGTGCACCACCAGGCCCAGCCAGTACTGCTAAGAAGAACTGTCAACAGGAATTTCAACTACAAACATTCCTTACCAACCCAGTTGCAGTCCTACACCAAGACTTAAGTGAATTGGTCACTAAATTAAGAATTGTATATATGGGCCGGAGGGTTAGCTCAGTGGTTCCGGCGCCTGCCTTGCAAGCGCAAGGTCCTGAGTTTGATCCCCAGTTACCACATATAATGCTGGGCGTGGAAACACGCCCACCAACAATCAACACCGCATACCACAATGCCGGACGTGGTGGCTCACGCCTGTCATCCCAGCACTCGGGAGGCAGAGACAGGAGGATTGCTGAGTTCGTGGCGGCTTGCCTGGGCACCATAGTGAGCTCAGGGCCAGCCTGAACTACAAAGCGAGACCCTGTCTCAAAAAGCAAAAAAAAAAAAAAAAAGAATTGTATATATTACACAATATTTAGAACAAAGAAATGGTCACAGGAAACTACAACTTGACGATCTTGCTTTTACTTGCATAACTCTTACATGCTGTATTGTTATGTATACCAACATAAAACCACAATACAATCAGCAAAACTTACAGTACTGTATAAATAAGGTATACTACCAGAAAAAAAAAAAGATAACAAGGCTCTGTAAACAAGATATACAGAAATGTACAATTAAAAAAGACAGGTCATGAGTCCAAACAGTGGGTATAAAGCCAAACATTGTGCCTTGGTGGTTAAGTCCAAACTGCTGTTAAACAGGTAGGTCAAGGGCCGGGCATGATGGCACATGCCTGTAATGCCAGCATTCAGAAGGCAGAGGCAGGAGGATCACCTTGTGTTTGAAGATAGCCTGGGCTACAATGTGAATTCAGGACCATCCTGAACTACAAAGTGAGACCCTGTCTCAAAACAAAACAAAATATTGACTATAATCCCAACACTGAGGAGCAGAGGCAGGATTGCTAAATTCGAGGTTACCTTGGGCTACACAGTGAGCCCAGGGCCAGCGTGGACTACAAAGCAAGACCCTGTCTCAAAAAAAACCAACCAAACAAACAAAACTAAAGAACAAAACAAAGCAAAACAAACAGGCAGGTCATTAAACAAGGAATATTTGTGCTTAAAAAGCTGGAAGCTGACATGGTAACACACACCTATAATCCCAGTACTCTGGGAGGCTGAGGCAGCAAGATCACAAATTAGACCTATGCCTGGATACCTCAGGAAGTCACTATCTCAAAAAATTAAAAAGGGCTGGAGGGGTCTGGGATTTAGCTCAGTGGCAATAAACCTGCCTCGCAAGTACAAGGTCCTGAGTTTGAGCCCCAGTTACAGGGGTGGGGTGAGGTGGGGTGGGGTGGAGGGCCTAAAGATACAGGTCAGTATAGAAGGCACTGGGTTCCAATCCCAGTATAGGTACTGGGGGGCACACTGAGCTATAGAAACCGTATTGTATACAGAGATGCAAAAAGCACTCTTCTGCCTCCCAGAAAGCACACATTACTCAGCCATGATGCAAACACTGGTGTCATAAAGCAGAACCTAACAAATACCACCAAAGGGCACGACCTATCTACTATAGCATTTGATCTGTCTGAAGGGACTGGGTGCTCTGCTTTTTTGAATTTTTAAATTAAATTTTCGTTCAGTTTTAAATTATATGATATGTATATTTACATAAATTATAAAACCATAAACACACATCTAAAATTAGAAGAGCACACACAGACAGCGGAAAGCTCCTTCCCTCCACTATCTTTAAGGCCCTCAAATTCAACCCCACTTGCAACTGACACTGAGTTACCTTCCACGTTATATACGTGAATGGCTTCATAAGCTATTTCAGGCACATGGATACAAATACATACATTTCCCCACTTTTGACACAGTGTCGCACTGTACATAGTCTGCACTTTTCCACATGGATCTGTTCTATTAAATGTGCACAAAAAGCTCTTTGATTCTTTCATACAGCTGCAGAATAGTTCCTACGGTGGTAGCCTGCTACGGTGCATCACCTGGAATACTCCCCCACTCCGCTCCACCCCACCTATCCGCCTATCCGTAGGGTACATTCCAGAACCAGAATTGCTGAGTCAGAGGTGCGGTAGCTTTGACAAAGGCTCCCACGCTGCAGTCTGCGCCAGTTACTCAATGACATCCCCTCACGAGAATGAATGAGAGCCCCATCTTACTGCTTCAGGGTGCAATCAGATTTTCAGATCTTCTCTAACAATATACCAAAACAGGATCCCATACAAGTGTTTTTCTTTTTTAATTGAAGTGAAAGTCACATAACATGTAACCACTTTCATAATCTTTTCTTTTTTTTTCCCTGATACCAGGAACTGAACTCTAGGGACTGGGGATTTAGCTCAAGTGGCACCGCGACAACCTTGGATGCACAAGGGCCCAAGTTCGATCCCTGGTACTGCAAAAAAATAAAAAAAAAAGGAATTGAACTCTGGACTTTGTGCTTGCCAGGCAGGTGCAGCACCACTGAGCTACGTCCCTGGCTCAGCTGACTTCATCCTGATATTTCATATAAGTGGCATCATATAACATGTAACTGCTTACGTCTGGCTTCTTTTATTTAATGTACTTTTCTGGCCTCCGGCACACATGCACAGAATTTAGGTTGTATACTTTTCAGTGGAGGTGTAAGTTAAAAGAAATAAAACAGATCAAGGTGACCAGAGAATACCAGGCTCTTCCAAAATGACTGTAATACTTTCTGTTCCCACCAGCAGTGTTCCAAATCAACCCTCAATGTCTGAACTTTTTAACTTATCGATCTGTTCCATGTGATGGGATAATGAATTTAATTTGTATTTGTTTTGTGACTAATGAAACAGACTTTTTTGTGTGCTTCCAGGCCCCATGAGTTTTGAGAGGAATTTTTTCTTTTTTTTTCTTTTGAGACAGTCTCACTTTGTAATTCAGGCTGGCCTTGAGTTCACTATGGCACTCAAGCAAGTCTCGAACTCAGCAATCTTCCTGCCTCTGCCTCCTGAGTGCTGGAATTACAGGCATGAACTACCACACCTGGTTTGAGAGGAAAATATTTTTTGCTGTTCAGTTCTAAATAATTTTCATTATGATTTCTCTGATAATTAATTGTTGGGAAATTGTAAAACACAGTGGTGGCGACACGTCTGTAATCACAGCATTTGGGAGGCAAAGGAAGGAGGAGCACCATGCGTTCAAGTCCAGCCTAGTCTACATAGACAGACCTTGTTTCAAAAAAACAAAATACAGAAAAGGCTTTTCTGCTCCTTAGTGGATGTACCATTCAAATGTACTGTATCCAAATGTAGTCTATAAAATAAGGCTTTAAAATGTGCTTCAGCTAGTTTAACACGAAATCAGCTTTTTATAAATTTACCTCTGCATTTTTTTACCAATGCATCTCTCTCTCTCTCTCTCACTGAGGTTCTTTGTAGAACTTTTTGTTTTTTATGATGCTAAGGATCAAAGCTGAGACCTCATGATGTAGGCAAGATGTGCTACCACTGAGCCACACACCCCAGGTCACCTCTCTGTTCCACACCCCATTACTACTTAGAGGTCATGCACTCTACTTCTATTATTCGTGTCGCCCCCTAAGTAAATGAGTCAATGCTTTATCTTCTTCCTAAACAATAGGAGGCTCTTAGGAGCCACTTTCTGACATTTATGCTCGTTTTTGTTTTGTATTTATGTTGTTTTTATGATACAATTTGCCAGGTTCCTGGAGTGGAGCTCCAGAAGCCCCTGGAGTCTCTGGCATGTTACGAGTGACTCTGTATGCTACTGAATGACTAGCAGCAAGACCACTAGATAGCCGCAAGATGGGGCTTCTTGTCATGAAGACCGAAGCACCCCTAGGGCCAGGGATTTAGCTCAGCGGTTCTGACACCTGCCTTGCAAGCACAAGGGCATAGGTTTGATCTCCAGCACACACACAAAAAAAAGGACCATGGCACCCCTATGCCAACTTTCAGCCTCCCTAATGGCCAATAATTTGTCAATTGGGTCTATGTGGTGAAACCACCATAAAGACTCCTACACAATTGGACTCAGAGCTTCTGGGTTGCTCAACATATCCCAGTGCTGGGAAGTGAAACAGTCAGAAAGGGCACGGAAGCCCTGTGCAGCTGACGTCCATATCCTCCTTTTGCCCTGTACATGTCTTCAATGTGGCTATTCCAGGGTTTTGGCCTTTAGAGTACATCTGTAATGTAAATAAAATGTCTTCCTGAGTTCTGTGACAATTTGCCAGCAAATAACCGAGAGGAGGCAGCATTGTGGAAAGTCCCAAATTATAGTCAGCTTCGGGAGAAATGAGGTCCCCAGGGGCCCAGTACCTGTGACTAGCGTCTGCAGTGACAGAGGTCTTGCAGGGCTGTCTGGCATTCAATTGTTAGACACAGGCCTGCTATCTAGGAAGCTGGAGAATTGTTCTTTGGCTCTTTCCGGGAAATCTCACATATTTGCTTTTGGAAGGTTGTAGGTAAAACATAGTCCATCATCACATTAAGTAAGTTGACATTTATTTTTATTTACAAATAAATTGTCTGAGTATCTCGGCTCATCTTTACCTTGCATCACTGACCTTACATGTGGTATCTCACATCATTTGAAGTCTGTCATTCTGTACGATCTTTAGAATTTTCTCTCATTAAAGTCTGCTTGAGAAAACGTGTCAGTTTTTATTTACTTGAAAATGTCTGTGTTGCAATTATTCTTCAAAGACTACTACTGTGGAACAGAATGCTGACAGTTCTCAGCATACTGAAGTCATTATTTCACTGGGATAGGACAAGGGAAGCAGAGGAAACGAGGGGCCACAACCCGAGGAGAGCAGGTGGCTTCTGGAAGCTGGAAAAGGCACAGAAATACCTTGTTTCCCGCACATCCCCAGAAAGCTGTGGTCCTGATGACCTCCTGACCTCTAGTACTGTACGATAAGGACGCTGTGTTGTTGTAGGCCACTAAGTTTGTGATTTGTTACAGCACTGTCATCTGATCAAAAAATCGCCATGTAGGCAAGAGGCCTGAAAATAATACCCATCACGAAGAAAAAAAAAATCATTCAAAACTAATACAGAAATGACAAAGATGGTTTTCAAATTTGGGGGAAAAAAAAAAACAGAAACAGATGCTGGCAATGGAGAGCATGGGGAGAAAGGAAAATGACAAGAGAACAGGGTGGGAAGAACAGATGAAATGGAACAGGCTTGCAGGAATCAATCTGATTCTCCACTAATGGTTCCCTCGGGTGGTAAAACGAGAGGGCCGAAACAGACACTGCACCACTTTCTTTCCTACAGTAAGACATCTGATCTGTACATTAAAATTTAATGGCATTCGTAAAAGCCAAACACATCCTACTATGTCTAACCAGCAATCAGAAACAGGAAGGAGTCTGTCTTATCTGCGGAAAATGTGATTTTATTTAAACATTCAAACTGCCCAGATTCTAAGGTGATCTACCTCAAAATAGAAATCTGAATTTTAGAAAGCATTTTAGGGACACAGTCAGTTTCCTAAATAATCGTGTACCTTGACTGTGTATTAAAAATATTGATTTAGATACTTGCAATCAATCAATGCATACCAGTTAAGGCTTTTCTTTGTCTTCACTCTAAAGTACCAGAAAGTTCTTGTGCTTTCAAATATGCCCAGTTTGCAGCCTACAAGCAATTGACCCTACTTTTCTTTTCTTTTTTTTTTTTTTTTAAAGATAAGTCTCACTGTATAGTCCAAACTGGCCTTGAACTTGACAATCCTCCCTGTATAGTCCAAACTAGCCTTGAACTTGACAATCCTCCTGCCTCAGCCTCCGCAGTGTTGGGATTTACAGGTGTCCAACACACATCTGGCTTTCTAAAAATGTTATTTATCAAATATAAAAAATAAATGAAGTTAGTAACTACAACTACATTATATATTTTCTATGCAGATCAAAACCACTCCTCTATCCTGAGCGTGGCCTGGGTAGGTCAAAAGGGTGTACACTCCTCCAAAAGGACTGGCCTCTAACCATGCCCACTCGGCCCTCACTAATCCATTCTTCCAGAACTACTCCGGAGACAATATGAGACAATGTAAGAGAAGGTTCCAAATTTCTCAGTTCCTTGTGATCTTAGCTATCACTAATCAAGAAATTTAAACTTAGTGGGGGGTTTTTTGTTTTGTTTTGTTTTTGAGACAGGTTGTCCCTTTGTAGTTCAGGCTGGCCCTGAGCTCACTATGCAGCCCAGGCCAGTCTAGACCTCAGCAATCCTTCT
>PVIC010038958.1:0-17356 GCA_004025085.1 Thryonomys swinderianus
CTCAGCAATCCTCCTGTCCCTGCCTCCCGAGTGCTGGGATTACAGGC
The DNA here is from genome assembly GCA_004025085.1 of Thryonomys swinderianus. Classification (NCBI taxonomy): domain Eukaryota; kingdom Metazoa; phylum Chordata; class Mammalia; order Rodentia; family Thryonomyidae; genus Thryonomys; species Thryonomys swinderianus. The sequence goes on from PVIC010038958.1 coordinate 48, forward strand.
GTGAGCCACCACGTCCGGCATTGTAGTATGCGGTGTTGATTGTTGGTGGGCGTGTCTCCACGCCCAGCATTATATGTGGTTACCAGGGATCGAACTCAGGACCTTGCGCTTGCGAGGCAGGCGCCGGAACCACTGAGCTAACCCTCCGGCCCTAGTTTTCACTCTTAACCAAGGTCTTGTGTTTGTCATTGCTAACACCAGGAAGAAGCAGATAAATGATGTAAGATAAATGTAAGATAATGATGTAAGATAAATGATGTATTGCTGATGTACTATCAACATCATATATATATATATATATATATGTAAAATGCTTTTATTCCAAAATTAAAAATGTACAAAAGAAATATTATTTAAGTTGTGTTGCAAAACTGATACCCCTTCTCTTAAACATGGGATCTCGAAACAAGGAAGAAAGAGGGCTGAGGATGTAGCTCAGGGGTCTTGTGCCTGCCTGGCAAGGGCAAGGTCCTGAGTTCAATGTTTAATTTAAAAAGAAGAAAGAGATGACATAATAGTAGAAGGGGGACTATTAGAGAAGCAGAAAAGAATAAGAGGGAGGTAAAAGAAAGGAAGGTGGCCCACTGAGATGTTATTAAGATGTAAATGAAACTTATTCTGTATAGCTAATAGGTATTTTTTAAAAAGAACATTAGAAATAGTGAAAAAATGATATCTCCTACTGTCTTACATTGTTTGGAGGTTTTTATTGTGATGTTACTGTCCTCAAAGTTGTTGATTTTGGGTATTTTGGGGTTTTTTTGAGACAGGGTCTTAATATGTAGTTCAGACTAGTACTGAACTCACTGTGTAGCACAAACTGGCCTAAAACTCATGGCAATCCTCCTTCTTGAGCTTCCTGAGTGCTGGCATTACAAGTGTGCCACCACACCCAGCTCCTCAATTAATATGACTTTTATGAGTAGACAATAGGGACTTAGTAAGCAGTATTAAAATTGAGTTTGTTAATCCTGTTTGATAGTTGTGTGACAGTTTTTAGGAGTTTAGAAGAAATAAGAAAATAACTAGTTTAATAAATTTTAAAGATACTGAAGTATGGAATAGAGATTGACATATTATCTTTCTGTTATAATTTTTATTATCATGGGAAAATGAAATACAAGGAGAGACAAGTGAGTATAGAAATAATCTCTGGAAAACTGCAGAAGGTTAGCATCCGCAGATCTCTGTGTGGGAATTGTGGGGGGCAGTTAGCCAATCTAAAAATAAAGCTCTTTACCTGAAAATGTGAAGCAAGAAGACTAATTTGTATGAAATGATGAGATACTGGGGAAATACCAGTCATTGTCAGGTTAAAGATGATTTTTAACTGAGAGATAAGAGAAATGTAAGAATCTTGTTCTTTGGTTTTCATTTCAGAGCTATTACATCATTGAACCACATACATCTGTCGTATACCTAGTAACTTATAGAACAGGGACATAAACCTACTCTGTCTGACTCTAAAACCCATTCCTTACAAGTGCCATAAAATAATTTTGTTACTTACTATTTTGGATACTGTGAAGTAAATAAAATCTTATTTTAAAGTATGTTTTAAAATTTTTTTTAAACCTTTATTGGTACATTATATATGCACATCATGATCACACTCAATATTGACTATTTGTGCCAGTATATAACGTGATTTAATTCTCATTTTTTCGCATTTTCCTACCCACCCTACAACCTCTGCACCCGGTAACATAAGCTTTGTTTCCCTTTTTTATTACCATCACATTTTTTCTTTCCCCTCTTTACTTACCCCTACACCTTATTTCCCTTTGAATGTTTTCTGTTTCACAATATCTATCATATATTCTAGAGCTCATTTACATCTTTAGTTTCTCATATCAGAGTTAAAGTATTTTTTCTTCTAGAGTTAAAATCACCATGAAATAAAATAATTAAAAAAAAACCCCTAGGAAGTAATTGCTTTTTTATTTCTTTGAGACACTGTTTTGCTTTGTAATTCATGCTGGCCTTAATCTCAGGGCAATCTTCTTGCCTCAGCCTCTTGAGTACTGTGATTATTGGCATGTGCCACCATGCTTGGCAGTACATATAATTTTTTTTTTTTTTGAGACAGGGTCTCGCTTTGTAGTTCAGGCTGGCCCTGAGCTCTCTGTGTAGCCCAGGCAAGCCTGGATCTCAGCAATCCTCCTGTCTCTGCATCCCAAGTGCTGGGATTATAGGCGTGAGCCACCACGCCCGGCACTGTGGTATGTGGTATTGATTACTGGTGGGCATGAGTCTCCACGCCCAGCATTGTATGTGGTTACCGGGGATTGAACTCAGGTCCTTGCGCTTGAGAGGCAGGTGCCGGAACCACTGGGCTAACCCTCCAGCCCAGTACATATAATTTTTAACAGTTGTTTAATAAAACAATGAATTTTTATTCTTTTACCTGTTCCCTTAAAACAAACAAACAAATAAACAAAAAAACCCTAACAAAACCTTTTAGTTGGAGATAGATACTCCAGGGAGTTACAAAACTAGGACAGGTCCCATGTGTGCTGTGTCCAGCCTCCTCCAGTGGTGACATTTGTGCATCTGTAATATGGTCCTGATGGGGTATGTTGTAGCTCTGCTCCATTTTATTAAACATGTGAGTTTGCCTCCTCTGAGAAACAGAGCTCCACTGTCACTGTGTGTCTCCTCCCTGCTGTTCCTGAGAGCCACACCTTCACTCTGCTGCCCTGTCCCCAGCCCTCGGTACCCACTCATTCATTCTCCTTCTCTGCTCCTGTCATCTTGAGCATGTTATATACCTGACAGTATAGGACATGTGGGGCAGTATTCTGTGGCATGTTGTATAGATACTGCAGTCAGTGCAACTTTCCGTCTGTTGAAGGAGATTTTGGTTTGCATTATTTAGTTTTTCTTAGTAAAGCTGTGATGAGGCATTTGTGTGTTTTTTTAAAGACATGTTCATTTCTCTGGGATCAGTGCCTAGAAGTGCAATAGATGGTTACATGGTAAGTGTATGTTTACAGGAAACTGACATACTGTTTTCCATAGTGGGTGAACATTTTTGTCACAATCAGGTGAAATCCAGTCTCTACATTCCCATCATGATTTTAATTTACATTTTCCTAGGCAAGGAATGTCAAATAGTGGGTTTTTTTTCCATTTTTCTGTCTATTTTGTGGAATGACTCTGTGTCATTTGCACATATTTTTTAAAATGTATGGGGCTTTGAGAGTTTCTTATATATTCTAATTATTAGTTCTTTACTAGCAGTGTGTTTGCAAACCTTTCTTCTTGTTTGTCGTTTGTTTTTCCATTCTTTTTTATTGTGGTGTTGGTGGTGTTGCACTGGATGGAACCTAGGGGCTTGCCCATGCCGGGGAACTGCCCTGCCACCGAGCCACGCCCCGGCCTTCCAGTTCATTTATTTTTTTCTTGTACGCTTTTGATGTCATGCCTAAACCTCTTCAGCAAGCCTTAGGTCTCCAAGGTGTTCTAACTTTTTTTCTAAAAGCTGAATGATTTCCATTTAATGTTTTTTTGTTTGCTTTTATTTTTGTTTTTGTTTTTTGTGGAACCTGGGGTTGAACTCTGGACCTTACACTTCACAGGCATGTGGTGGCATCACTGAGCTACATACCTGAATGATTTTCATTTAATTCCACATTTACAGTTAATTTCTTTTTATTAGATATTCTGTTGAGGTCAGTTTCTTTTTGATTGGTTGTGGATATCTAGTTGTTCCAGCCTCAGCCTGAGTTGTTGGATGAATTATCTTTTCTCCATTGAATTGCTTTTGCACTTCTGTAAAAAAGAAAATTAGTTCATTATACTAGTGTGAGTTCATCTCTGAATTGTTTAATATGTTCTCTTTATCGGTCTTTTTTCTACTGCCACACCATCTTGAGCACTGAAATTATATGATAAACATTAAAATAAAATAGAGTGGTTCTTCCGACTTTGTTCTTTTTTAGAATTGCTTGTGGTATTTTCCTTTGCTTTTCTGTATAAATTTTAGAATGTGTAGACTCCATGTGTTCATTGCTAGTACATAAAAAGACACTGATTTTTGTTTTAATCTTGTATCCTGTAACTTTGCTGAACTCACTGATTAGTCCTAGATGATTTAAATAATGTGATTCTTGGTGTTTTCTAGTAGGTAGTTGTGCCATCTTCAAATAGGGACAGTTTTATTTTTTTCTAAGCTTGTTTGTCTTTTATTTCCTTTCTTATCTTCTAACATGGCCTAAATCTTTTAGAGCACAGTAGAATAAAAGTGATGGGAGTACATATCCTTGCCCCTATTGCTTATTTCAGGGGGAAAACATCTAGTCTATCACCATTAAACATGATTTTAAGTGTAGTTTTGTTTTTTTTTTTTTGTGAGATAGAGTCTCACTTTGTAGTTCAGGCTGGCCCTGAGCTCACTATATAGCCCAGGCAAGCCTCAAACTCAGCAATCCTCCTGTCTTTGCCTCCTGAGTGCTGGGCGTGAGCCCCCATGCCCAGCATTGTGGTATGTGGTACTGATTGCTGGTGGATGTGAGTCACCACACCTGGTATTGTATGTGGTTAGCGGGATCGAACCATGGACCTTGCGCTTGCTAAGCAGACGCTGGAATCACTGAGCTAAATCTCTGGGCTGTGTAGTTGTTTTTATAATTTTTAAAATCCAACTGAGAATGGTCCTCTTTATTCCTACTTATTTAAGGATTTTTATTGTGAATGGTGTAGAATTTTGGTAATGCTTTTGCTGAATCAAGTGTTCTGATATTGTCATTTTTCCACCTATTCATATGATAGATTAATTTGATTTTTGAATAAGCCTTGCATGTCTTCAATAAGTGCTACTGGATCATGGTCTAAGATTATGTATATTGCTGAATTCTACACGTTAACTTACTATTAATGACTTTTACTTGTAGTCACAAAAGAGATTTAAGAGATCTTCCCTTATTTTTGGGTATACTTTCTGATTTTCATATTACGGTAGTATTAGAGAGAAATTAGGAGGTGTTCTGTTTTCTGGAGGATTGTATAGAATTGATATTAATTCTTTCAAGTTTGATAGAATTCTTCTCAGAAAGTATCTGGGGCTGGAGTTTTTCCCTAGGAATTTTGAATTTGTAAATTCAATTTCTTGAATACTTACTGGGTTCTCCAAGTCATCTGATTGTTGTTGGGCAAGTTGTAATAATTTGTGCTTTCTGGGGACTTGGTTCTTTTGTCAGATTGTCGCATTCTTGTGTATAAATTTTTTCTTAGTATTTATAGTCCTTTTTATGTCTGGTCTATAGAATTAGCTTTCTTTTCTGATATTGATAATTTGTGTCTTTCTTTTGGCAGTCTTGCTAGAGACATCTCAATTTTATTGCTTCTCAGAACCAGGATTTTGTTTCATTGCTTTTTCTCTGTGATTTTTCTATTCCCAGTTTTGTTGATTTCTGTTCTTGGATTAACCTTCTTTAGGTTTAAAATTTATTTCTGTCCTCCTTTTTATTCTTGAGGTTGGAACTTTTGTGACTGATTTGAGACTTATACTTACATGTGCATCTAGTGCTGTACATTTCTCTTTCTGCACTGCGTTAGCCTCACTTTTCAAATTTTGGTGTGTTATATTTTATTTTCATTCAGTTATTCTATTTTAAAAATTTCCCTTGATACTTCATCCTGGAGTCAGATTGTTTTAGAAATGTTTTGTGTAATTTCCAAGTGTTTGTATGATTTTTCCTCTTTTTTTTTTTTTTTTTTTTGAGACAGAGTCTTGCTTTGTAGTTCAGGCTGGCTCTGAGCTCATTATATAGCCTAGGCAAGCTTCGAACTCAGCAATCCTCCTGTCTCTGCCTCCCGAGTGCTGGGATTACAGGCGTGAGCCACCACACCCGGCACTGTGGTATGTGGTATTGATGGTTGGTGGGTGTGAGTCACCATGCCCAGCACTGTATGTGGTTACTGGGGATTGAACTCAGGTGCCTGGAACCACTGAGCTAAATCTTCTTCGGAACCTCCTCTTGTTTTTCTTATTGATGTTTACTCAGATTCCACTGTGGCCAGAAATTATACTCTGTATGATTTCACTTCGTTTAAATTTGTTGAGTAAATTCAGTGTAACATACTTTTGAAAATTCATGTCTTATTTTCATTTTACATTCTTATTGACTTTTTGCTTTCTAAGATAAGCCATGTAAAATTTGGTTTAAAGAATTCTTTACCCTGTATGATCTATATTCTCACCTCTTACAGGTGCTGCTAGCAATTTACATGGGTATATTAATATATACAAATTATATTTTCCCCTTTCACTTCAAAATATGTTATAAGAATTTCCATGTAAGTAAATATACATGTGAAATAAATTCACAGAGTATCTCACTCTAGTAGTATGCTATAATTTATTGTTATTTTTGTTGTTGAATCTGTTGCTCTTTACCATGAAGTAACACAGCACAATGAGCCTGAGAAAGTTTTCACACTTTTAGAGAACACTCAGATCATTGTTTCACTTCCCCTTGTCCATGCCTCTCAGAAGAATGTTAATTTTTCATGTGGGAATCAGATGCACATGATTTCCTTGTATGCCTGAACATATACTGAAGAGAGGAACTCTGATAGGAGAGAAGATGGAGCAGGAAGGCAGAAATAAGATCCTCTTGGACTTGCCTATGAAAATTGTTCATCTTCAGAGCTGTAGGGAGTAAATGTTTCTGAGTAGGAGCAAAACTGATTACATTGCAGTAATAAGAGGTTATTAAATAATAAGAGGAAGGCAAATGGTTATGGGGAGGATTTTTTGTGATACAATATAAATAAAACACAAAACATTTGATTATGTAGGCATTCTGCCAGTCACTGAACAAACAGGAACGGTGGGGCACCATTCTGTCTCCCATTTGAGAGAGTTACAAAGATTAGACAGAGGATTTCAATCCAGAGATAGTTGCTCTAAAAGAGAAAAGTCAGAGTTGTTGGGAACATTTGTCCATAAGGTCAAAGTTTGGAAACCTGAAGTTAATATTTGAACAGCTTTACAAAGTTAATACTGAGTCTCACAGTATTTAAAAATTAACAAGCAAGGGATGTTTAACTTCATAGATGAGAAAAAGTTTTTAAAGTGTATTTCAAAGAATATTAATTTTGGGGAATGATAAGAAGTACTATACCAAAGAAAGTAGTTGAGTTGGTTTGGGTAGTGTGAGGTCAAACCAACGGATTTCTTCACTGCAGGACTTCTCAGAATTTGTGATGTGCTTATGTATGTTACAGATCTAGAAGATATATATGTATATATGTGTGTAGATTTATAGGTATGAATATAACAGAGAGCAAAATGCAGACTTAGTAAGCTTGGGTTCTATTAATGTGTCATGTGTGGATAGAGGAAATTCTGGATTACAGGATTTATTCAAGATCTTAAGGCTAGTTAGAAGTAAACTACAAGAACACAGTTTTCATGGATCTGTCCTTTGATTTTCTCAAGATGTTTCAATAGTACTATCTCAGTATTACCTTAACAACATTCACTATAAAATGCTAGGATCTGTGTGGCTATATTTTAATAGTATGTTATATTTGGAATTAATGAAATTCCAAATCTGGCATAAATGCAACTAATAACTTCATGTAGCTAGCTCTGTGGGCAATGTTACAGAAAGCTGAGTTCAATTCTGTGTAAATTTATCACTTAGGAATTGTAATGAAGTAGCATTTTTCTGTCTTTTCATTGTGCCTTTGAAATATTCAGAATACTTTGTAGCTTTCTTAGTTTTGGGCCAGTCCTTATTTTGGCAGGTAACGAGTGTTTTAGAAATTCATATAGGAAAAAAATAATGGTGTAGCAAAAATGAAACATTATTTATATTCTGTCATTAAAGGGCTTGTTTGAAAAATGTTTCTAGTAAGCACTTCTCTTGTATTTCTATAGTTTTGGCAAACCATAACTCACAGGCTTGGCAAGGCTGTGAGCAAGGCTGCCTGGTTTTGTAGAGTTCTTAGAATTTAAGGTTATATATTTAAAAATAATTGAAAAAATTAAAATATTTTGTGATGTGTGAAGATTGAAATTCAGATTGCAGTGTACAGTAATAAAGTTTTATTGGTGCACAACCACATCCGTTTGTTTATGTATTGTCTGTGACTGTGTTCACATGACAGCAGTAGTGTGGAAGAGGTTTGCCAAAAAACATTTGGCCTGCAAAGCTTAAAATATTTACTGTCTGGCTCTTTTCAAAAAGTTTGCTGACTCCTGGTTTATATTAGTGACTGATAGAATTTATGGACTTATTTGATAAGTTTATGAAATACAAGGAGTTATGTTTTATGTTTAAACAATTATCCAAATCAGTATCATTTAATAATTTGTGTTATTTGTCCCTGGGACTCTATTTTTTATTTTCTGGTAGATGATACTTAGTTACTTTAATTTAATTTTTCTTCCTTTTACCTATTTATCAATAAATAGCATTTAAGTGCCAGGCGTGGTGGCTCATTCATGCCTGTAATCCCAGCACTCGGGAGGCAGACAGGAGGATTGCTGAGTTCGAGGCTTGCCTGGGCTACATAGTGAGCTCAGGGCCAGCCTGAACTGCAAAGTGAGACCCTGTCTCCAAAAAAAAAAAAAAAAAAAAATAGCATTTAATGTCATACTGTGATAGGAAGATTTGGATTTGAGAAGACTTTCTTTCTTGGCCAAGTAAACAAATTTTAAATAATTTTGTATTGTTCCATTTACTTGATTTATGATGAAAGCTATTATATTTGAAATTGACTTTGATAGACTGTCTTTTAAAAATAATTACTGTAAACTTTCATACTAACACCAGAATAATATTATTGGATTTAATGGTTTCAGTAAATTTATTTTTTTGTAATGTAGCTGGAACATTCTTAGATTACTTCACCTCCTTAATTTGAATGTTATTAAAGTTATTATTTGATGTAATTTTATGTACCTGTTATATATTCTTTTTTTTTTTTTTTTTTTTTTTTTTTTTTTTTTTTTTTTTTTTTTTTTTTGAGACAGGGTCTTGCTTTGTAGTTCAGGTTGGCCCTCAGCTCACTATGTAGCCCAGGCAAGCCTCGAACTCAGCAATCCTCCTGTCTCTGTCTCCCGAGTGCTGGGATTACAGGTGTGAGCCACCATGCCTGGCACTGTGGTATATGGTATTGATTGCTAGTGGGTGTGAGTCACCATGCCCAGCATTCTATGTGGTTACCGGGATCGAATCAGGACCTTGTGCTTGCGACCAGGTGCCGAAACCACTGATCTAAATCTCTGGCCCCTCTGTTATATATTCTTTTTTTTTTTTGCTTTTTGGAGACAGGGTCTCGCTTTGTAGTTCAGGCTGGCCCTGAGCTCACTATGGTGCCCAGACAAGCCGCCATGAACTCAGCAATCCTCCTGTCTCTGCCTCCCGAGTGCTGGGATTACAGGCGTGAGCCACCACGCCCAGTATTATATGTGGTAACCGGGGATTGAACTCAGGTCCTTGTGCTTGCAAGGCAGGCGCCGGAACCACTGAGCTAACCCTCCGGCCCTGTTATATATTCTTGATAAGAGGATTGATTAAATTTTTTGTTTCTGGGGCCGGAGGGTTAGCTCAGTGGTTCCGGTGCCTGCCTCGCAAGCGCAAGGACCTGAGTTCAATCCCCGGTAACCACATATAATGCTGGGCGTGGAGACACGCCCACCAACAATCAACACCGCATACCACAATGCCGGACGTGGTGGCTCACGCCTGTAATCCCAGCACTAGGGAGGCAGAGACAGGAGGATTGCTGAGTTCCCGGCTTGCCTGGGCTATGTAGTGAGCTCAGGGCCAGCCTGAACTACAAAGCGAGACCCTGTCTCAAAAAAAAAAGCAAAAAAAAAAAAATTTTTTGTTTCTGACTCTTAAACAGTTTTGAAAATGAATTGATTTCTGTTTGTAAATTTTTTGTTTTGGGAGAGGTGAAAATATCAAACCAGAGAAAGATAATGGAATTACTGCTACCTGCAGTTTTGGAGATACTTTTAAATATATAGGTGCTTCTGAAGTGCTACCTGTGTCTTCTTTGTTTTGTTTTTTAAATTTTAAATTGATTTTATTTATATATTTTGTACATATAATATGATCACATTTAACATTGAGCACTTGTTCTAGTAGATGACACATCTTGATTCTCATTGTTTTGGTTTTTTGAGACAAACTCTCAGTATGTTGTTCAGGCTGGCCTTTTAAAAATCATGACTGTGTTCCTGCCTCACTCAGCATTTTGAGTGCTGAGATTATAGTCATGTGCCACTACCCCTGGCTAAACATATCTTTTTTTTTTTTTTTTTTTGAGACAGGATCTTGCTTTGTAGTTCAGGCGGACCCTGAGCTCACTATGTACCCGAGGCAAACCTGGAACTCAGCAATCTTCCTGTCTCTGCCTCCTGGGGGCTGGGATTATAGGCATGAGCCACCAAACCTGACATTGTGGTATGTGGTTACTGGGGATCGAACTAAAGGACCTTGTTCTTGCTAGGCAGGCACCAAAAGCACTGAGCTAAGTCTCTGACCCTAAGCATGTATTTTCAAATGCAGTTTTTAGTTTCACTGGTAATACAGAAATTTATTTTTATCCTGTGTGATTTGAGTGGATAGAAGAGAAAGAAGAGAGGTGCCTGTTAACTGTTTCATTAATTCCTTGCTATTAGTACTGTTTTCTTGCAAAGCAAACTTACCTGAATGCTCATATACTTTCATGTCTTTAATTTTGTTTTATTTTAAAATTGAATTCTTTTTTTTTTTTTTTTGAGACAGGGTCTCGCTTTGTAGTTCAGGCTGGCCCTGAGCTCACTATGTAGCCCAGGCAAGCCACTGTGAACTCAGCAATCCTCCTGTATCTGCCTCCCGAGTGCTAGGATTACAGGCATGAGCCACCACGTCTGGCACTGTGGTATGCAGTGTTGATTGTTGGTGGGCGTGAGTCTCCACGCCCAGCATTATATGTGGTTACCAGGGATCGAACTCAGGACCTTGCGCTTGCGAGGCAGGCGCCAGAACCACTGAGCTAACCCTCCGGGCCTAAATTGAATTCTTTATTGGTACGTTTTGTATACATCTCACAATCACACTCAACATTGGGGAATTTGTAACAGTATATGATACAAGTTCTCATTTTTACCCATATCCCTACCCAGCCTATAACTTCTCACTCCCTATATACATGTGCTTTCTATTTTCAAATTATGTTTATTCTTTCCCCTCATTACTTTCCCCTATCCCATTCCCTTGAATATTTCCTATTTCATAAGCTCTATCATACATTGTAAAACTCATTTACATCTATAGGTTCTCATACCAGAGAAAAGATAATGGTATTTACATATGTACCTATTTATTTCACTTATTAGTGTGTCCTCAAGGTGTGTCCATTTGCACATAAATGACTGAAACTTGTTCTTGATGGGAGAGTAATAGTCCATTTTATTTAAAAAAACACATTTTCTTTATTTTTTATTTATTTATTTATTTTTTGAGACAGGGTCTTGCTTTGTAGTTTGGGCTGGCTCTGAGCTCACTATGTAGCCTAGGCAAGCCTCGAACTCAGCAATCCTCCTGTGTCTGCCTCCCCGAGTGCTGGGATTACAGGTGTGAGCCACCACACCCGGCCACATTTTCTTTATTTTGTCTCCAGTTGATGGGCATCTGGATTGTTTCCAAGATTGGGCTATCACAAACTGAGCTGCTGTGAACATGGGTGTACATATATCTTTATGATATGATTCTCTTAATTATTTCAAGTATATTCCTACCAGGGGAATAGCAGGGTCAAATGGGACCTCTAACTATGTCTTTTATTTTTAATCTTATCTGTGTCTACCAGATCTTTTAGCAATAGATTTCTTTTTGAGACTGGTTTTTGTATGTAGTTTGGGTTGTCCTGAAATTTGCAGCAATCTCCCTGCCTCATATTTACCAGTGCTGGAATTACAGGCATGAACCACTACGCCTGGTTTTAGCAATAAATTATTCTTAGCACAAACGAAACTAGGATTATATCCTTCAGAGCATAAAATGTTATATACAGTCTCCATGATTAAAGGATTCCAGGTATTCTCAAATTCTGGCCTTGTTCCTTTGTTAATTAAGCGCAGAGATAAATTAAATAAAATACACAATTAAAGGTAATTGGCAAATGAGCTATAAAACCTATGAGCAAAGTTAAAAATTGGTATATTGGGCCGGAGGATTAGCTCAGTGGTTCCGGTGCCTGCCTCGCAAGTGCAAGGTCCTGAGTTTGATCCCCGGTAACCACATAGAATGCTGGGTGTGGAGACCCTGTCTCAAAAAAAAAAAAAAAAAATTGGTATATTATCATACAGAAAAAAATTTACTATTAAATTGTTACACCAAAATGAATGTGTTTCATCTTCATTTCAGTATTGGCTGAACTTTAACTAAAATCTTTATAGTTTTTTTCTTTTTTTGTACCAAAATCATGGCCATAATTCATAATAATCTTTTTTTTTTGGTTATTTTGAGATAGGGTCTCGCTTTGTAGTTCAGGCTGGTCCTGAGCTCACTATGTGGCCCAGGCAAGCCTCAAACTCAGCAATCCTCCTGTCTCTGTCTCCTGAGTACTGGGATTACAGGCGTGAGCCACCACACCTGGCACTGTGGTATGTGGTATTGATTGCTGGTGGGCGTGAGTCACCACGCCCAACATTGTATGTGGTATTGAACTCAGGACCTTGCGCTTGCGAGGCAGGTGCTGGAACCACGGAGCTAAATCTCTGGCTCCATAATAATCTTTTGCAATTAAAACATAGCCTCTTATGCAGCCATTTGTATATCCTGTCAACATTTTTTGATGTGTTTTCAGCAGTAGTTGATTTCATTTGTTTTGGAGAGGTACATCAGAGATATTTGATAAAGAATTTTTTTTTTGGTACTGGGGATCAAAGTCAAGACCTTTGCTTTTGAGGCAGGCATGGTGCCACTGAGCTAAGTCCCAGGCCCAAGAGTTTTTAAAAAAATAAGTGAGCCACAAAATGCTGGCTAATTGAAAAACTATATTAGAAAATATTCGATCAAGGATTTTAGTGTACAGTTTTGTTTAATCTGCCAGTGAATTTGAAATTACTAGGCTGAACAAGTATGGCTTTTGAAGAGAATATCTCTAATGACGGAAGTAATATATTCTTTTTTGAGACAGGATCTCCCTTTGTAGTTCAGGCTGGCCCTAAACTCACTGTAGCCCAGGCAACCCTTGAACTCAGCAATCCCCCTGCCTCTGTCTCGCAAGTGCTGGGATTACAGGCACGAGCTATCATGCTCAGCATTGTGGTATGTGATACTGATTGCTGGTAGGTGTGAGTCACCATACCTAGCATTGTTGTATGTGGTTACTGGGGATCAAACTCAGGACCTTGCACTTGCTAGGCAGGCACTGGAACCACTGAGCTAAATCTCCGGCCCTGAAATAATACATCCTTGTTGGCTTTAGTTGGTCTGATTAATCAGAAAATGACTTTAAAAATCAGTGTTTTTTGATATGTTCCAAGCAATATATTATTCACTCATGAAGTGGAAAAATCTGTTTTAAATTGAGCTTCTCTAAAAGTCTGAAATCTAAGAGGCTCTGAATTCCAAAACATTTTGAGTACCAAAGACTCTAGTCATATGGGTTTGAGAAATAATCAAGGAAAATTTTAATGGTTTTTTATTGTAGAATTTCTCAGAGCCTTTTCTTGGCATTGTTTTTATGTATTTTATTATTTAAATGTCATTTAAACTCAATTATAAAAACTTTAGAAATCTCAGAACTCTGTAAGTCTGGTTAGTCACCCAGTTCACCCTTTCTATGGTAATTGTCATTTATATTTCTCTATATCATACATTATCCAGTGTGCAATTTTTGCTTTGTATAGTCTATGTATCTTCAAGAAATCAAGAGAAAAAGTCTCATTATCCACTTATTTATCATTTTACATTGTTAAAATTTAGGTTTCCACCTGGCTTTACTTCCCTTCAACTTGAACTTTTTTGAACATTTTTTGTATTGCAACTATGCTGGCAGTGAATTTTCTTAATTTCTACAGACCAAAATATTTTTATTTCACTTTGCTTTGTTTTGGTTTTGGTATTTTGAGAGAGGGGCTCACTGTCTGGTCCAGGCTGGCCTTGAAATCATGGTGATCCTCCTGCATCAGCCTCCTGAATGCTGAAATTATAGGTGTGTGCCATCATACCCCATGTTTCACTTTCATTTTTGAAGGATATTTTTGCTGAATATAGAATTCTAATTTGAGAGCTTTTTGTTGTTGTTTTTTTGTTTTTGAGACACAGTCTCACTCTGTAGTTCAGGCTGGCACTGAGCTCACTATGTAGCCCAGGCAAGCCTTGAACTCAGAAATCCTCCTGCCTTGGCCTCCAGGGTGCTGGGATTACAGGCGTGAACCATCACAACTGGCATGGTGGTATGTGGTCAGTGGGGATTGAACCAGGGACCTTGCGGTTGTTAGGCACGTGCCAGAACCAGTGAGCTAAATCTCTGGCCCTGAGAGCTTTTTTACTTACAGCACTTCAAAGATATCCCACTGACCCCCGACCTGAACTTTTCTCTTGAGAAGTCAGCTGTCACTGGACTTGTTCTCTGTACACACTATGTTAATTTAGGTTTTAGTAATTCAACTATAATGTATTTTGTCTGGTTTTCCTCAGTCTATTAAACGGAGCTTCCTGAATATGTGAACATATTTTTTACCAAAAGATATTTGGGCACATGTGTTTTGAATTCTCCCAACCCTCCTCCAGCTATTCTCCTTTTTTTTTTTCATTATTCAGTAAACTTTATTAGTACATTATATAAACAGCTCACAATCACACAAAACATTGGGAAATTTGTTCCAATATGTGACACAGGTCAATTCTCATTTTAACCCACATCCCTGCCCACCCCCCCTCCCCACCCCCTATATACATACTCTTTTATTTTTTTCCAAATCATATTTATTCCTTCCCTCATTATGTTCCCATACCAAATTATTTTGGATATTTCCCGTTCTACAAAATCTATCGTACATTCTAGAGCTCCTTTACCTCTACAGGTACTTATATCAAAGAAAAGATCCAGTATTTGTATATCTGTGTTCTATTTATTTCACTTATTAGTGTGTCCTCCAGGTGTCTCCATTTGCACATAAATGAATCAATCTTGTCATTCTTTATGGCAGAATAATACTCCACTTAAAAAAAAACCCACATCTTCTTTATCCAGTTTCCAGTTGATGGGCATTTGGGTTGTTTCCAAGATTGGGCTTTCACGAACTGAGCTGCTATGAACAGAGGTGTACACTTGTCTTTTCAACGTGATTTAAAAAATTCCTTTGGTTATTTTCCTAGCAGGGGGACAGCAGGGTCGAATGGGACCTCTAGTCCTAGTTTTCTGAGGAATCTCCACACAGATTTCCACAATGGTTGCACAAGTCTACAATCCTACCAGCAGTAGAGAAGGGTTCCTTTCTCTCCACAGCCTCGCCAGGATTTATTGTTGGTTGATTTTGTAATAGCGGCCATTCTTTGTGGAATGGGATGGAATCTCAGTGTTGTTTTCATTTGCATCTCTCGAATGACCAGTGATGTTGAACATTTCTTCATATGCTTCTTGGCTGCTTTGACTTCTACCTCTGAGAAGTGTCTGTTCATTTCAGTTGCCCATTTTTTAATTGGGTCTTTAAACCTGGGGAGAGTAATTTGTTTAAGTTCCTTGTATATTGTAGATAATAGCCCTTTGTCTGACAAACAGCTACTAAAGACTTTTTCCCATGTTGTTGGATGTTTTTTAGTGGTGCCAGTGATTTCTTTTGTTGTGCAGAAGGTTTTTAGTAGGATGAGATCCCATTTGTTGATTCTTTCTGCTAGTCCTTGTGCTATAGAGGCTTTATTCATGAAGTCTCTGCCTAAGCCAAAGTCTCCAAGAGTTTTACCTAACCTGTTTTCCAGCAGGCTTATTGTTTCTGTTTTAATGTTTAAGTCACGAATCCATTGCGAATTTAGTTTTGTGCATGGTCAAAGAGATAGATCTAGCTTTAGTTTTTGGCAGGTTAAAGCCTAGTTTTTCCAGCACCATTTGTTAAAGAGGCTGTCTTTCTTCCCTTGGGGATATTTGCCTCCTTTGTCAAAGATCAGGTGGCTTAGTGTATCTGGGGTAGTTTCTGGATCTTCTAATCTATTCCACTGGTCCTCAGGTCTGTTACTTTGCCAGTACCATACAGTTTTTATCACAGTGGCTTTATAGTAGAGTTTTAAGTTGGGGATTGTTATACCCCCTGCCGTGTTGTGGTTGCTTAGAATTGTTTTTGCTATTCTAGGTCTCTTGTGGTTCCAAATGAATTTTTGGATTATTTTCTCTAGGTCCGTGAAGTATAGTGCTGGGATTTCAATTGGAATTGCATTGAATCTGTATAGTAGTTGTGGAAGTATAGCCATTTTGACGATGTTAGTTCTCCCTACCCAGGAAATTTCTGATCTTCTTTTCTATCTCATTTTTCAGAGTCCTATAGTTTTCAGAGTAGAGGTCTTTCTACTCATTTGTTAGATTGATTCCTAGATATTTCATTTTTCTGGGTGCTATTGTGAAAGGAATTGACTCCACAGTTTCTCTTTCAGTGAGTCTGTTGTTTGTGTAGACAAAGGCTGTTGATTTTTGAGTGTTGATGTTATATCCAGCAACCCTACTAAACTTGGTAATTAAGTCTAGCAGTCTTTTGGTTGAGTTTTTAGGATCCTCTAGATAGAGTATCATATCATTGGCAAATAATGACAGTTTAACTTCTTCATTTCCTATCTTTATGCCTTTTATATCTTTTTCTTGCCTGATTGCTATGGCTAATGTTTCCAGTACTATATTGAATAATAGTGGTGACAGCGGGCATCCTTGTCTTGTTCCTGATCTTAGTGTAAAAGGTTCCAATTTTTGCCCATTAAGTATGATGCTGGCTGTTGGTTTCTCATAAATAGCTTGTTTCAGATGAGAAAAAGTCCATCTATTTCGATTCTCTGTAGGGCTTTGATCATAAATGGGTGTTGGATTTTGTCAAATGCTTTTTCTGCATCTGTTGAGATGATCATATGGTTTTTGTCCTTAAGTCTGTTAATATAGTGTATTACATTGATTGATTTACGGATGTTGAACTAGCCTTGCATCCCTGGAATAAATCCGACTTGATCAGGGTGTATGATTTTCTTGATTACTCTCTGTATTCTGTTTGCCAGTATTTTATTGAGGATTTTTGAGTCAGTGTTCATTAGAGAGATTGGCCTGTAGTTTTCTTTTTTTTTTTTTCTTTTTTTTTTTTTTTTTTTTTTTTT
>PVIC010038959.1:0-17365 GCA_004025085.1 Thryonomys swinderianus
AGATTATAGACTGCTTGGAATTCCTGAATTGAGATCCTTAGCAGAATTGTTGATAGTTTGCATGTTTTCTTTCCATAGAGTTGCTGAGAATGTCTCTGACGGGGTCAGGCATCCATCTCATGTTAGTCTAAACTACAAAAGTGTTGTATAGTTGAAAGATTAGAGTAGATGCTAAGTAGATAAAAAGAGAAATGTATTTTATATGAGTAGATGTCTTTAAATAATAATTTTATAATAAATCCAAATGCCTCTAGAAAATACCTCTACAGGGGAAAAAATCTGAATGTATTTAATGATTCTAATAATACTCTAATTCTTTTATGGGACTTGAGAGCTGTTGTTAACATTCGTTACATTTTATGCTTTAAAACTTCCATAGATATTTTATATCTTCTTTTATATGTCAAAAACTCACACTTTGATTATAGCGGTCTACACTTTCTAGTGTTTTAAAACATATTCTTGCCGTTCCTGGCGGTGGCAATGGACTGAGGCCTGCCCACTGCGTGCTCCACCCAGTAGCCCTGCAGTGAGGAGTCAGGTACAGACCGTGGGTGCCATCACCACCACGGAGGACTGAGGCCCTCCTGTCAGCCGCAACCCCACCCCAGAGCTGTGTTGTGAGGACTCAGGTCTGAGAGGAGCCGGAGTCATTTCCTGGGTCCCTCCACTCTGCAGCAGCACTGAAAGACCAGGCAAGATAAAAAAAAAAAAAAAAAAAAAAAAAAAAAAAAGGAATCTAGCTTCTATTTTGCCATCTACTCCTAGATCCCTCTATTCACCTCTTGTCCCCACACCCTCTCCTATCTTCCTGTCAGAAGCAATACCCAGAAGTAAAATACTCTTAGGCTGCCCTATTTCTTCTCCTGTACTATTATAAGAAAGTGTGCAAAGTCTCCAGTGGACTTACAGCATACAGTTGGTACTGTTTTATATACACCCTTTTATCCTCTATTACCCGCTGGCATATATGAGGATCTAGAGTTAGGTGATCTTCATAAATCTGCTAAAACTATTTCACTCTCCTTCCATCCCACCACCTCCCTGATTCCCCAGTGACCTCTTATCCCTAAAGGGTTCGGGGGGTATATTTATGATCAACATGTTGTATACACATTGCTGATTAATTCTAAATTTTGGCATATTGTCATTGAGGAAACTCATAAGTTCAAAGTCTTCAGAATAGATTTAACAAAACTTTTCATTTTATTTAATGTGTTTAATAGTGATATTGACATTGATTGTATTATGGTAACAAACATGATGTGACTGTTCTGCTCAAATACCTCCCGTAATGTGTCAGAACTGAGAACTCTCAAGGGTCATTACAGATTCAAGGAGGACACCCCAGGAAGGTGCCACATCCAAAGGGCCCCAGATAATAGAAAGAGACCTGCAACAAACATTGCCCTGTCATCAGGCAAAGAATAGCACTAGTAACAATGAAAGACTAGAAATGAGAACATAAACAAACAAACAAACAAAAAAACAGACACAAAGATCACCACCACAGGGAAATTCAGAGAAAAGAGAGATAGGGCAAACTGAAACTCAAGCACAAGGACTCTTGGATATGGTAACTAAAGCAGATCTAGTAAAATGGAAATCAGAACTCATCTCTGAGATCAAAACAGGGTTACTGTCCACAGTGAAAGACATCATTAAAGAAGAGATCAGCGAGATGATAGAATCCAAGATAGTAGAAGCAATGGAACCTGTTAAACAGCTTTAAGCAGAGCTCCAGGGAATGAGGAAGGAGAACGAAAGCTTGTGAAGTAGTATGAATGAAGCAGAGAACTGAATCTCAGACCTAGAGGACAGCATAGCAGCCAATGAGCAGGAAAGGTATAATCTATGGAAAAGAGCAAGGGACCATGAGAAATCAATTCAACAGCTTCTAGATGACTCAAAGAAAAATAACATAAGACTGATTGGAGTCACTGAGGAAGCAGGAGACAGTGTAAAAGATATTAAAAAGCTATTGTCAGAGATAACAACAGAAAACTTCACAGGAAAAGAAATAGACATACAGATAAATGAGGCCTATCAGACTCCAAAAAAAGGTGACATAAAATATCTACACCTACTCATATAATTATCAAAGTTCCAGATGCACAACAAAAGAATGAAATACTGAAAGCTGTGAGAGAAAGGAAGAAAATCACCTGCAAAGGGAAGCCCATTAGGATCACAGCACACATTTCAACACAAACACTCAATGCAAGGAAAGCATGGAGGGAAGTATTTCAAGCATTGCAGGAAAACAACCTCCAACCTAGACTGTTGTATTGTGCAAAACTATCTTTCAGAATAGACAAGGAAATAAGATAATCCAAGATAAAGAACACCTGAAAAACTTCACAAATATGAAACCTGAACTCCAAAACATCCTAAAGAACATCTTGGAAAAAAAAAAACAGAAAATTCCATACTCATGAGACTGAGGAGAGTGAATTCATTGGGGCAAACAAGAAACTAAACAGAAAAGGGGAAAAGCAAAGAAGAAAAGAACCAAGAACAGGGAAACATGGCAGCTCTGAATATGTCCATATCAGTCATAACCATTAATGTCAATTGACTCAGTGGGCCAATTAAAAGACACAGACTAGCAGATTGGATCAAGAAGCAAGATCCTACAATCTGCTGCATATAGGAAACACACCTAATTTAGAAGGAAACCCATAGACTGAAAATAAAAAGTTGGAAAACAATCCTCCATGCCACAGGAAACTGCAAAAAAGCAGGAGTGGCTATCTTGTTTGCAGATAAAACAGATTTCAAACCCAAACTGATTAAAAGAGATAAAGAAGGCCACTACATTCTCCTACAGGGAACTATCAAAGAGAAAGAAATAAAAATCATAAATATTTATGCACCAAACTCTAATGCACACAAGTATATAAAACAAACATTACTTGACATGAAAAGCCAGTTAACCATGAATACAATAATAGTAGGTGATTTTAATACTCCACTGTCACAAATTGGCAGATCAACTGGACAAAGAAGCAAAAAAGAAATACTTGAGGTAAATCAAACTTTTGACCAAATGGACTTATTAGATGCCTACATAATTTTTCACCCTACAAAGCTAGAATATACCTTCTTCTCAGCTGCTCATGGATCATCCTCCAAAATAGATGACATTCTAGTCCATAGAACAAGCTTAAGTAACTGCAAAGGAATTTAAGTTATCCCCTGCATACTATCAGACCATAGTGCCTTGAAACTGGAACTGAATAGCAGAAGAAATTCCAAGATCCTCACGAACATATGGAAATTGAACAACACTCTATTAGCCAACAAATGGGTCACAAAAGAAATTAAAAAAGAAATTAAACAGTTTCTACAACTAAATGACAACCCCAGTACAACACACAGGAATTTATAGGACACAATGAAAGCAGTTCTGCGAGGGAAATTCATAGCAGTGAATGCCTACACTTGGAAAATAGAGCAAACTGAAATAAACAATCTAATGATGAATCTCAGACAATTAGAAAAAGAGGAACAAAACAAACCCAAAGCACATACTACAGAGGAAATTATAAGGATCACAGCAGAAATTAATGCAATGGAGACAAAAAGAACAATACAAATAATTAATGAATTAAAGAATTGGTTCTTTGAGAGGATAAATAAGATCAATAGACCTTAGTGGAACTTATCAAACAAAAGAAGGAAAAGGCTCAAATCTATGCTATAAGGAATGAAAATGGGGAAATCAGCAAAGACCAGAAGAAGTCCAAAGGATAATAAACACATACTTTGAAAACCTGTACTCCAAGAAGATGGAAAATCTAGAAGAAATAGATAGATTTCTAGACACATATGAACTTCCAAAGCTGAATGAGAAGGATAAAACAATTTAAACAACCTGATATCAATCTGGGAAATTGAAAATGTAATAAAAAAACTTACCAACAGAGAAAAGC
This sequence comes from Thryonomys swinderianus, assembly GCA_004025085.1. Taxonomy (NCBI): domain Eukaryota; kingdom Metazoa; phylum Chordata; class Mammalia; order Rodentia; family Thryonomyidae; genus Thryonomys; species Thryonomys swinderianus. The sequence continues at coordinate 3,936 of PVIC010038959.1, forward strand.
CCTGGTCCTGATGGCTTCACTGCTGAATTCTACAAAACTTTTAAAGAAGAGTTAATTCCAGTACTTCTCAGTCTCTTTAATGAAATTGAAAGGGAAGCAGTACTCCCCAAATCATTCCTTGACGCAACCATCACTTTGATTCGAAAGGCAGGGAAATATCCCACCAAAGAAGAAAACTACAGGCTAATCTCTAATGAACATTGACACAAAAATCCTCAATAAGATACTGGCAAACAGAATACAGAGCGTTATCAAGAAAATCATACACCCTGATCAAGTTGGATTTATCCCAGGGATGCAAGGCTGGTTCAACATATTTAAATCAATCAATGTAATACACTATATTAACAGACTCAAGGACAAAAATCATATGATTATATCAATAGACGGAGAAGAAGCATTTGACAAAATCCAACACCCATCTATGATCAAAACCCTACAGACAATTGGAATCAATGGACTTTATCTCAATTTAATACAAGCTATTTATGAGATACCAACAGCCAGCTTCATCCTTAATGGGAAAAAATTGAAACCTTTTATGCTAAGATCAGGAGCAAGACAAGTATGCCCGTTGTCACCACTCTTGTTCAGTATAGTATTGGAAATGTTAGCCATAGCAATCAGGCAGGACAAAGATATAAAAGGAATAAAGATAGGAAAGGAAGAAGTTAAACTCTCATTATTCGCTGATGATATGATACTAATATCCTAATATTATCCTAATAACTAAACCAAAAGCCTCCTAGGCTTAATTACCAGATCTGGTAGTGTTGCTGGATACAGGGTTAGTGCTCAGAAATCAACAGCCTTTGTCTACACAAACCACAGACTCACTGAAAAAGAAATTGGGGAGTCAATCCCTTTCACAGTAGCCCCCCAAAGTGAAATATCTGGGAATCAACCTAACAAAGGAAGTGAGAGACCTCTACACTGAAAACTATAGGACTCTGAAAAATGAGATAGAAAAAGAAATCAGAAAGTGGAAAGATAACCCTTGTTCCTTGGTAGGGAGAACCAATGTCATCAAAATGGCTATGCTCCCACAACTACTATATGGATTCAGTGCAATTTCAATTGAAATTCCAATGCTATACTTCACAGAGCTAGAGAATTTACTACAAAAATTCATTTGGAACCACAAGAGATCTAGAATAGCAAAAGCAATTCTAAGCAACCATGACATGGCAGGGGGTATTACACTCCCCAATTTAAAACTCTAGTATAAAGCCACTGTGATAAAAACTGCATGGTAGGGCCGGAGGTTTAGCTCAGTGGTTCCGGCGCCTGCCTCGCAGGCGCAATGTCCTGAGTTTGATCCCCGGTAACCACATATAATGCTGGGCGTGGAGACATGCCCACCAACAGTCAACACCGCATACCACAATGCCGGACGTGGTGGCTCACGCCTGTAATCCCAGCACCCGGGAGGCAGGGACAGGATTGCTGAGTTCGCGCAGCTTGCCTGGGCACCATAGTGAGCTCAGGGCCAGCCTGAACACAAAGTGAGACCCTGTCTCAAAAAACAAAAACAAAAAACAAAACAAAAAAACCCCCTGCATGGTACTGGCAAAGTAACAGACCCACGAACCAGTGGAGTAGATTAGAAGATGCAGAAACAACCCCCGATCCACTAAGCCCTCTTATCTTTGACAAAGGAGCCAAACATCCTCAATGGAGGAAAAACAGCCTCTTTAACAAATGGTGCTGGAAAAACTGGGCTTCAACCTGCCAAAAGCTAAAGCTAGACCTATCTCTTTCACCATGCACAAAACTAAATTCTCAATGGATACGAGACTTAAACAATAAAACAGAAACAATAAACCTGCTTTAAAACAGATTATGTAAAACAATTGGAGACATTGGCTAGGCAGAAACTTTATGGATAAAAGCTTATAGCACAAGAACTAGCAGAAAAAATCAACAAATTGGATCTCATTCTACTAAAAAGCTTTTGCACAGCAAAAGATGTCACTGCCACGGCTAAAAGACAAGCAACAACATGGGAAAATATCTTTACTAGCAGTTCATCAGACAAAGGGCTATTATCTACAATATATAAAGAACTTAAACAGATCAGCCTCCTCAAGTTTAAAGACCCAATTCAGAAATGGGCATCTGAAGTGAACAGAAACTTCTCAGAGGCAGAAGTTAAAGTAGCTATGAGACACATGAAGAAATGTTCAACATCACTGGTCATTTGAGAGATGCAAATGAGAACAATACTGAGATTTCATCTCATTCCAAAAAAAACGGCTGCAATTACAAAATCAACCAACAATAAATGCTGGCGAGGCTGTGGGGAGAAAGGGACCCTTCTCTACTGCTGGTGGGATTGTAGACTTGTGCATCCATTGTGGAGATCTGTGTGGTGTTCCTCAGAAAACTAGGACTAGGGGTCCTATTTGACCTTGCTATCCCCCTGCTAGGAATATATCCTCCCAAATTTTAAAAATCACATTGCAAAGACAGATATACACCCTTGTTCATAGCAGCTCAGTTTGTGATAGCTCAGTCTTGGATACAACCCAAATGCCCATCAACTGGAGAGTGGGTAAAGGAGATGTGGTTTTATTACAAAATGGAGTACTACTCTGCCGTAAAGAATGACAAGATTGATTCATTTATGTGCAAATGGATTCACCTGGAGGACATGCTAATAAGTGAAATCAATAGATAACAGACAAATACCGGATCTTCTTGTTGATATGAGCACCTGTAGATTCAAATGAGCTCTAGAAAGTATGATGGTCTTTGTAGAACGTGAATTTTCCAAGGGAAATTTGGTGTGGGATGTAATGAGGGGAAGGAATAAATATGATTTTGAAAGAAAATAAAAGAGCATGTATATAGGGGGTGGGGAGGTGTGGGTGGGTGGGGATATGGGTAAAAATGAGAATTGACATGTCATATTTTGGTACAAATTCCCCAGTGTTATGTGTGATTGTGAGATGTGTGCAAATTGTACCAATAAAGAATTCAATTAAAAAATATGTATTCTTGGGCTACCTTTCCCAGAATCATACAAAATTCTCGTTTCCTAGTCTCTGCTTGACCATTTGAAATTTTTTTATTAAGTATATTACACCATTTTTAGTTAAAACTGTATTTTTTACCAGTACTACTTGTTAATTTTTTTTTCTTTCTGGTTTTGCTTTCTCCCAGATGAAGTGATGGTTCCCACATGCTTTTGTTCATCAAAGGCAACTGTGTCACTCTGCTTTATGTCTTGCCAGTGCCAGTGAAATATCACCAGCTATGTGTCCATTTCCCTCATTATTGTTTCTTCTAATCTTTCCATTTCCCCATTTGTACATTTGTAACACTTACTGGCATCACTAACCCAGTGTAGGTTCTACCACAATTTGTGTAGTAACAATCTAGAAACTGAGGCAACATCTCCCGTTCCACGTTTTGTTCAAGGTGATATTTTAAAGTTAATTTGTAAATTTTCTTACTTTTTCAATGATGTCTCATTATAACATAAAATAGTTATAACAATATGAAATAAAGTTATTTTTAAAACTATGAAATACCATAAGAAATTCAATACATATTTGTAATTAAATGCATGTTATAGAATTTATATACTTTCCTTTCAATTTAAAAAAATGCTTCTCATATATTGAAATCTATTACTATGCTTAGTTTCATGGCTTTAATTTTTTTTCTATTTATAGGAAATAGTATATAGCAATATATCATTTTTGAGAGTATTTATTTTTTAATTAAGGAGTTATGAGCTACATTTTCTTCCTGTTTCCATGATCATGCCCTTTCTAAATTATGATAACTTGGGTCTCTGTGTTCCATTATTTTTAAATGCATCTATGAACATAAACAAGAAACAACAGTTAAATTTAAATAAAATATCATTTCTTCTTTTTACTTTTTTAGTTCATCATGAATGTTCCTACTCTTTTCTCAAAAACAACTAAGAAACAGAATGAGAAATGTACATTATTAGATCCTGTGAGATTGTGCCTGATTTAATCCCTGATCTTTTGTACCAAGTAAATGTCAGCTAACTTCACTTTGTCAGATGTGAGGCATTTATCCACGAATGTTTACTCATTTGACAATATTAGCTTTGGCTTAAGTCAAATGTTATTTATAAAGGGAGCGGAAAACATTGCTATTTAAAGCGTCTTTACCTACACAAAACATTAGAGCACACATTTTTCTAAATTTGGATTACATCCAGCATTTTCTCCCTGCTTTCTCTCTCAAAATAATTTTGAGAGTCTTTTCTCCAAATTTTACAACAGAAGCAGTAGTACTTAATTAATAGTAGTAATGTTTCAACACAATATTGTCAGTGTGATCAACCACTAGATTTCTGAATGATCACTTGTGAGAGATTTGTCTTTAATGTTTTCCTCCAACATATTTGCCCCAAATTTAAAAATCGCACCATGGCCAACAAGCATTGTTTTAAGTGGCATAATTAATAGTTGACATTTTTCAGTTATTTCCATGTGTGTCAGTCATACCATAGCCAGCCTTAGGTTTTAACTCACAGTTGGAACAAGTGAATATTATATATTTACTTATGCAGGGACTTTGGTCCTAGAGATAACACGCTCAGAAGGAAAGAATTCAAGCCCCTAAGGAGCTTTCAATTTCCCTAAAATAATAGCACCAACCTCCTAGAGTAATAGTTTTATATTTATCTTAAATATCCCTTATGTAATAAGCCTTGCATTGCAAAACACTCTAAAAGACAATTATATCTCTTTCTTCCTTGAAAAATTTAAACAAAATTCAACATGTCAACTAAAAGGACTTTTTTTTTCCAGAATAAGAAAGAAAATCTACATTGGTCTTTGTCTTCCAAGCTTTTAAAATTAATTTTCAAAAACACTATAAAGATAAATTTCATATTTTCATTTGAGAAAGATGTGTTCCTATGCAGCCCTCAAATTTTGTGTGGCTCTTTGAAGAACGCAGGTATCCAGCCTGCTAAATTGGACTCCTGCATACATTTTCTAAGTACAAGGAAGAATTCAAATGAATGTAAAAATGAAACAAAAGTTTTACATAGCCAATAACACTCTGTCACAGGTAAAAGGACAATGAAGTTTTCCTTTGAGGTTGAGCAGATCTAGGTTTGGAAGTTTCCTCTGGCATTTAGTAGTACTGTAAACACTATTAAGTTACTTTGTTTTATATGAGTGGCAATTCACTAGTGGGATTAGGAGGATTATCAAATGAGATATTATATATACAGTGACTAGCATGTAAAAGTGAGATGCACCCCAAATGTTCTCTGTGTTTCTGTAATTATTCTAGGTTATTAAGAAGAATTTGATCTAGTACTTAAGAGTATAAGAAGATGGCATGCTCTGGGCCTAAATTCTAGTGCTGCAACTCTAAAATGAGTGTCCTCATTAATTCAACCCACTAACTCTTTAACTAGAGAGACTGAATGGGATATTACATATGAGGAACATCGCTCTACAGAAGCTGGGTGGTTGCTACTGTAGTTGTTCTGTAATGAGCGAGCATTTTCAACTCAAAAATAACTTTGGGTAGCTGCTATGATTGTGAATCTGATAATACTTTTGAGATAAAATAATTTCTCGTCTTATGCCTATAGTAGATTAAGAAGTTAATCAACATTTGCGTTATTGATTTGATTTAACATGATCAACTTTCTTTACCAACTCTGGAGCTTATTCTGTCTATGCGAGCTCATCAGAGAACTAAACTATCTTGTAATTACACTCACAGGGATTAATTTTGCTGCAGCAGAAGCAACAGCATATCCAAAACCAGTTCAAAAATTTCATTTCTTCTTTTAATTATCAACACATTATATCCTCCCCACCTGAAGGTTTCTGGTTTCAAAACATTTCAATTTACTTTTCTTTAGTTCACATATTTATTACTCTCTTTATGCCTTTCTCCTGTGCATCCTTCTCCTCATAAAGTGTTTTGTTATTAAGAATGTGAGCACTGTTTATTCCTGAGTTGTCTATTACAAGCTGTTGAAGGTAGCCTTCTATAAACACTTATGATCAACAATCTTGGCAAGTATTGTAATAGGTAATTTAGCTATTTTTCTTACCATTAGGTAAGTTGAAAGGGACATGGACCAAGGTGAAATTGGGGTGATAACATTAAAATAAAAACAGGTAGGAAAATCAGGACTTTGGTCAAGAAAGCAGTTCGCTAAACAACATGAAATGTAGTCCCTCCCTACATTCAGGGCTGAGTTTGGAGGTATTTAAAAATGCAGGCTATCCAGTTGTTCCAGGATAGTCTTTTTTCCCAATAAATACTACCCTTTTAATCTTCTTCCTATCCTAGATTTCATTCTTTGACTTCATAAAGAGAGGGCTCACATTTATATATGTTGTATGGAGTTAAGTATTTTTGGAAAAATAACTCTCAACATGTTAGATGTCAGATGTGCTGAGTTTGTGGTCCCATAAAATCAAGGAATGAATGAACTAATGGAGAAAGATAAGAAAGTTGTATTGAAGGTAAGAATAACGTCTGGCTGGGTGTGGTGGCTCACGCTTGTAATCCCAGCACTCGGGAGGCAGAGACAGGAGGATTGCTGAGTTCCAGGCTTCCCTGGGCTACATAGTGAGCTCAGAGCTAGCCTGAACTACAAAGTGAGACCCTGTCTCAAAAAAAAAAAGAATAACACCTGGATTTTCAGGAGGGTTCTGCATAGGCAGTCATTGAGGCTCCTAGTCAGGGATGCAACAGAATCACAACATGGATACAACATGGATTAAACTACAATCACCCTACAAATTGCAAATATTATCTAACTAGTATTGATCCAATAAGAAAAGGAGTCACTGAGCAACTGACTGTGGAAAGAACAAAGGTATTCTAGGAAAAGCGTGGGTTCAGATGTTTTGGTCTTCATGTGTGTGTGTGTGTTTAGACTTACTGCTAAAGATGCTGCTATATACAGTGTGGTTTAAAGGTGCTGCTCATCTCTAGTGAGGGCTCCCTGGGATTTCCTTGAGTGCCCAATCCCTCTTTAGCTTTATAATGTCCACTTAATTATCCAACGTTGTTTCAGTTTCTTTTGTATTTGAAGAGTCTTTAGGAAAATATCTTGATGTAACTATTCACTTATTCAAATTTACATTTATGAGATTATATCTTATCTAGGCTAATTCTGAAATAAAAATTGTGAAATTAGTATAGAAATGGAACGTTGGCACAATATATGTGTATCTACTGATATTTATATAATTAGAAACCGTAAAGAGATTTTTCTATTTTTTTCTCCACTTTATAGGCTACTAGTTAATTAAATTTTCTTAGTAACAGCATCTGTCATCAGCAATGGCCACATGAGAAGGAACTTGCAGTATCTTCAACACGAAGATGAGTTTTATGTCCACGTTTGCACATGGACACACACACACACACACACACACACACACACATTCATACTCTGATTCTTCACCTGACCGTAACATCCATCTGTGTCGAAATCCAGGTTACAAGGGAATAAGGACAGAACTGTTGATTGAGGTCTGGAAAACACATTATACTTAAGACTTCAGGGAAGGTTTTCCTCACCTCAGCTCCCACAGGAGTTTACATTTGCTGTTTTATCTCTGGGACTGAGTTTACTGACAAGCGCTCACTGGAAGTCTATGAACAACGCCGTGGGACCGGCTTGACGGCATTCAGGTGCAGCGGTGGGTCTTGAGTTCCCGGCATCTTGCCCGCTTATTTGGCATCAGAAATCTCAATCAGATGAACCTAAGCCAGGATCAGCAAAGAGACTACCTACATACCCGTGTTCACCAGTAAAAGGTGCATCTTATGTTTGAATTAAACATACAAACTAGATACCTAGAGTGACTGTCACTTGACGTATGCTGAAGTCAATAAGATAGTGATTCTCTGAAATAAACGTAGAATTTATAATTTTGTACAATCATTGTACTTTAGGAATCGACTCTGTAATGTCTATTGTTCTCCATTGCTTTATTCTGTGATTCTCAGCAGTATTTTTTCCTACAGCAAGTAGCTAGCAACTCGAAATTATACTATTGTAATATATGCTTGACACTTTCCGAGGGAAAAATTACGCAAGTGAATTGGTCTATAATCAACAAAAAAGGTTTATAATTAATACTCTGTACTAAAATGGGTATATATGGGTTTGTAAATTATATGTGATTTAACTGAAATGTGGTAATCTCCTCATCGTTAAATACGTCAAGAATTCAAAGTCTAGCTAACTTCCATAATATTAAAAGCAAAGTAGATATCTTACTTTCACTCAATGTTAATAACACTGTAATTCATTCAATACAATGAAATTCAGAGGGCCTATGAGAAATATATACAAAGACAGATGACTGAATTGGAGAAATGCTCAGAATGTAATCACTGAAGCTGTGAAAGTGAGGTGCTCGTGAAACAGGCACTTAGAATGATTAAAATTTAAAGTAAATCCATTTTGCATAATACTTTTAAAGTCACATAAAACAATTAATTTAAATTTGGTCTATCTGCAATACAAAAAAAATTAACCTCGCTCTGTAGATAAGATGTTTAAAATTAAATATAATAGCAACATAAATCTTCTGGAAGTCGTACTAAAGGAGAAATATCTGCAGTACCTGAGTTACATTTCTTTCAACCAAAAATTCCTGTCCTGAAATGCTAGCATTGTGACACAGTGACAAATTGCTGCAACAAATGCTAAATAGTTAAGTGGGCAGGTGATGGATGGCCTCATCAGCCTCGCACGGCAGCCAGTGCAAGATACTAATTGGTTCTGTGGAACTGGTTTTAGTCAATAAATTCACTCGGGAGATTTTTTTGTTAGACATCTTTAAAGAACGCAGTGCCGTAGGTGACAAACCATTTGCAACATAACGGGCCACCAACAACTTTATTACTCTGTAGAGGATTTCCCTTTTATCTATTCCTGCTTATACTCACGCCTCAAATATTCCTGTATTATTCGCTAAGATTCCTTATGTGTTACCAATGTCACCACAGTTGGACTTACAAGAGTACCTACCGTTTTCTTACTTCAGATGATCCTAAAGTTGTTCCTCTTCTGTAAATTGTTTTAATCCTGATGTTTTAAAACAAAATTTAAGTGAGATAATTTTTCTTATTGGATCAGAGTACAAATATTTTTCTTCCAATGCATATGAAATACTAGTGTATCTAAGTTCGCTTTGTTTTGTGGATGCATTGTCTCTCTTCCTCATGTTTTCTTAAAAATAAATTTTCTGTTATATTTCCTCAATTCCTTGATGTCCCAGAACTTTGCTAAGTGGAAGAAAGGAACAAATAAGGAAAGAAAAGGGAAAGAGTAAAATAGGAAGAACAAATAAAAGGAAGGAATGGAAGCATGGAGGGGAAAAGAGAAAAAAATGAAGTTCAAAGAAAGCTAAGGGAAAAAAGTGGAGAGAAAGGAATTAAATCCTGCTTGGCAAAGTCTTTAGGAACTCACTAAGAAATAGAATATACTTTAAATGAGATGAAAATCAGCAACAATTTTATTCATTCTTCAAAACTGCCTCCAATCTTTCTGTAAATAAGAGATCAGTATCCAATACTTTTGTCCACTGGGGAAGGTAAGCTCTTTTGATCTCAAAATTGGTTCTCTATTTTCAGAATATTCCATGTGTTCTCTCTTTCAAGAATGTGCTAGGGCTACAAATAATTCTTTTTCTCACAAATACCTCATCTCTGCAAAGAAGAAATCAAACAATGCTGTGCAAGAATAGCTAACTGGTTCTGATGATTGGAATAAATTTAAACTTACTTCTAAAATTTATAACTCTTTGAACATGAGCAACTATTTTATCTGTTTGTATCTCAGTTTCCTCATATGTAAAATGGAGAAAATATTAGTATTGTGATCATAAATTTTCTGATATGAATATAACTTCCAATAGTGTCTAATATAGTCAGCACTCAATTTACCATCATTATCATATATGTGTGTGGTATTTCATTTCATTTATAAATGTAACTTTTGAATTTCCTGAGAAATACATTTTCAGGTACAGATTTGACCATTTATTATAGTGAAGAGAAGAATAGAGAACCAAGATGTACACATAATTTTAATTTGGTGTCTTTGCAGTACTTTTTTCTGACCTAAGGATACTTCTCTTAGCATGCCCATGTGGCCTCTCTCTAAGTGGAAAAGATACAGTTAAATCTCCACTAGTTAAGTGAAATTAAAGTTTATCTAATTACTTTAGTAAGTTCTGGTAACACTAATTCCAAAGACAACTGGCTTTGGTATTTCATTTTATGATTTTTTTTTTTCAGTTTTTGAGACAGGGTCTTACTTTGTGTCCAGGCTGGCCCTGAGCTCACTATGAAGCCCAGGACAACCTCAGACACACAGCAATCCTCCTGCCTCTCCCTACCAAGTGTTGGGATTACAGGCATGAGTCACTACTATGCCCAACTATTTTATGCATTTCATTAGACTGATGTTTTTTTTCCTGATTTTCACAAACAGCATAAATTTAACCATAGCAATCAGGCAAATAAAACTTCTAACCATCTAAAGAGCCAATCTGCATGCAGCAAAAACCAATGCAAATAGATATTATATAATAATAGGTATGCCTACCTATAAAAATCACAAAAAAGGAATATTTATATAAATTTTTCAATGTTAAATTTATCTAATAAGACTTTGTACGTTTCATATAAAAATAAATAAGGGAGTAGGCAGCTGGTAGGTTTAATTCCAGAATCTATGATTGTGGACTCATAATGCCTTTTTTCTTTCATTTCCCTTCACTCATGTGGTAGGATGCTTGCAGTAACTCTAGGCTTCATGTGCTCATTCAGAATGATAGAAATGAATGATATTGCCTGCCTCTGTTTGCTCCTTTTTAAAGAACTGCAACACTCTTCTCAAAAGTTTCAAATAAAGTTGTATTTCTCACAATGAAGCAATCTTTTTAGGTGCAGTAGTAGCTCATTCAAGAGCTCAAAACAGAAGGGCATAATTTGAGTTTTGTAAAGGAAATGTATTATACTTCTTGTTTATCGTTCTTAAAAGCAGGATTCACTTTCTTTTATGCAAAAGCATATCACAAAATACAGAAGAGCTGTCGTGGCTGTTCCCCATAGACATAGGCATTAAAGGCTGGCCCTGCAGTCGCTGTGACTGAGAGGAGCTTTACAAGGTGGGCCTTGTGCATCTTTAGGATACTATAGACTTTTCCATGTCTGAGACCCTAAACTCTATTCCTCTTTTGCCTCCCTGTTTTAGGAGGTGACCAGTTTGTTCTGTCATAAGCTCCTCAGTTTTTCTACCTGACTCTTCCACCAAACTCCCAAGCTAATGGTCCACATGATCTCAGCCTTTAAGTGCCACAATTACAAGGCAAGAGAACCCTTTTCCATTTATAAATTCAACATCTCAGTTATTTTGATATAGTGACAAAGGACTACTTAATACAGAAAATTGGTCCTAATAAGTGAGGCATTTAACTTCAGCTATAGTTAAAGCAGGGCCAGCTGACCCTTGTACTGGCCGATGACATGTCCACCCCTCAAACTAGGCTGAGCCAGTCTAGTTAGGCATTTCTTAAGTGACACAACCAGTTTAATGTAACAGTTATAAATAATCCACAGGAGGTAAATGTTAGAACAAACAGTATGTCAAGTTAAATACGAGATATTAAAGTGCTTATATTCATCTTCCCTTGTTATGTCCACTGTTTTTTTTTTTTGTTTAAGAACTAAAGTCTGTTGAGCACCAACTGCCATTGAATAGACAAATAGACAGTGGATTTTGGGTAATAATCACTTTTTGGATGTGTGTGATATATGTTGTTTATATCCTAATACTGAGGCAAATAAATCATGAAGTGAAATGGCTGGATTCTGGGTACTTGTTTTTCCAGTTATTTTATCATTAAGTTATAATACAAAAAGATTAAAATAGAATGCACATTTACAGAATGGGCAGGTATTTGGAGCTTGTAATATTTTTCAGTGCCAGGCCTTTAGGATTAATTTAGTTTTTAATCCTGCAGCACACAATTTTGGGGTATGAGATATCACCCCTTTTTGGCCTCATTTTTCCTATCAAGTATTTGTTTACCAGTTTTAGAACTTAAATTTCCTTCTCCAAAGGAAAGTGCTGTAATTATTATGTCATATATTCAAATCAAAAAATTATCACCTTGAACTCTGAGAAATATCTTTTGCAAACTCTTCCCAAGTGCCTTTAGGTGATGCGTGGTACAATGGTGAGCACAGCTATGTCCCACCCTCAGCACTGTTGAGTACCTGGAGAAAGCTTTCCTAACTCCTCGACGGATGGATTCTCCCAGAAGTCTATCATCATTGGCTGCTTAGTCCCTTCTAGCTCCTCAGCTTTTATTATTGCAAATCCATATGCAAAGCATTTGCTTCTAGGTTTTAACTAATAGGATAATATTTTTAAGAGGTAAAAAAGTGAGCTTCATGTTCTCCCCAATCTTGTAGCAGACACAAAGGTAAGACTATATTGTCTTTCTCTTTAAAACCAAACATAGAGCAGGTCTTTCCATAGAAATGTATTGTTTTTCCAGTGAACAGTTACTCATGCTAAAGATATGTAGGAATTAAGCTGCAGACAGTAGATTACATTAATGTGACTCAAAATAGCTTATATCAGCTGTCAGTAAGAACAACCTATTTTTATCAAAAGCCTCTTGAATTTAAAATTGACCATAATAGAATTATTATTCAGGTAAATAGCTGTATAATTTGATTGAATAGCAAAGTGAAAGTACAATGCTGATATATATATATATATATATATATATATATATATATATATATATACGTTTTATTCACATAGGAGCCTTATTCTGGAGTTTAGCAGCTAAAGATGTACAGTAAATTGAATTGATTTGTAGTTAAGCTTCCAAATAGGCTTCTCTAGTTTCGTCGCTGTGCTCAAATAGGGGACATATTATAGGAGTTAAGGCCTGAGCTGCTAAAGAACGTACACTGAATTTGTAGCTATCAGAGCCCTGAGAACGCTATAGACTTTCTTACATTCAATCAGACTTTGTGGCTCCACAATATAAGACTCGGGTGTCTTAGGAGCTGATCTATAATAAATATTTTATTTTATTAATAATAAAAATTGTGACCGAACACCAAAGTGAACAAACAACTGTTATGTGATTTCCAATACAATGCTTTTTATTTATGTGCCATAAATTTCAAGGTGAGTCCTCTCCAGAATACTGAACTGCAGAGTTTGAGCTCTGTATCAAATACAGCAGTGAGAGCAGAAATTATCTAAATACAGAGAATAATTTTATGGAGATATGTGCTTTCGTTTTTTTATTTACATGAATTCTTATCCTTGTTTTGCATACAATTTAAAATTTCACATATTCTAACACATGCCATGATCTATGTACTTACAATGTGCTGATTTTTTTTTTTTT
>PVIC010038960.1:0-17355 GCA_004025085.1 Thryonomys swinderianus
AGTGCTGGGATTACAGGCGTGAGCCACCACGCCCAGCCCCTGTTTTGTTTTTTGAGACAGGGTCTCGCTTTGTACTTCAGGCTGGCCCTGAGCTCACTATTTAACCCAGGCAAGCCTCGAACTCAGCAATCCTCCTGTCTTTGCCTCCCAAGTGCTGGGATTACAGGCATGAGCCACAATGCCTGGCAATAATAGACATTTTTAAAAACAATAATTGTACTGTGTAATTGCCAGTGTTTTGAAGTTGCCTTAGCCTTGTCCATTTGATTATGTATTGCCCTTTTTCCACTACAGTGCTCTTTTTTTTTTTTTTTTTTTTTGCAGTACCGGGGATCAAACTCAGGCCCTTGTACATCCAAGGTTGGAGTGGTATCACTTGAGCTAAATCCCCAGCCCACTCATTATATTTTTAATTCCTGTTAATTAAAATTAATTTAGTAGGATGATTTTGAGAATTTACTTTCTTGAATTAACAATTTATTCTAAAAATCAGTCTAGGAAAAGTCTTTTATATGAGGTAATATTGTATACTTTCATCTACATTTTTAGATATTTCTGATTTAATGTTTAAAGGGATTGGTTTCCTATATTTGAGAAATTTTTTCAGTAGATTTTTTTTAATTACTAGCTAATTCTTACAAATTAACCCACAAATTTAAAAAATAGATACAATAACAGTTAGGGAACAACTCTATCATCATATAAAAATTTGTTCCTTAATATCATCAACATGTACTGGGCTCACACCTGTAATCCTAGTACTCAGGAGATAGAGGCAGGAGGATTGCTGTGAGTTCAGGGTGAGCCCAGACTACATAGTGAGCTCAGGGCCAGCCTGAACTACAAAGCAGAGACCCTGTGTCTTAAAAAAAAAACCAAAACATCAACATGTTACTCAGACTTTTAGTTTCGTAAATGTCACAAACTTTTACAATTTTTTCTTCTATCAGAATCCATGTGACACACACATTGTTGTCTACTTTATTGTTTTTTTCCTATAAAAACCTTTTTGAACCCAACAGTGTTTTTATATAACAGACATGCACTCTCTCCTGAATTAAAATTCATAAATAATATAACATACCTACTCACATATTTCTTTAAAATTCAACATAATGGAAACTGGGTAGGTGGTACATTTGCCATTGCAGCTACTGGGGAATCTGAGGCAGGAAGATCACTTGAGCCCAGGAGTTTTAGGCCAGTAAGACTCCCATCTCCTAAAAAAGAATTTTATATCATGTCCTTACTTTAACAAACAGGAAAAATAATTTATAGTGAGATTTTTTTTTTCCTTTGCAGTACTGGAGATTGAACCCAGGGCCTTTGCACTAGGCCTTTCAAATATTTTTTGAGCTCAGGCTGGGCTTGAACTCTCAATTCTCCTGCTTCAGCCTCCCAGAGTCCAAGGGTTAGAGCTATGCACCACTGCACCTTGCTAAGATTGGTTTGTATATACACAGCATGATTAAATGAACTATATTTTCACCTACTTATAACAAACCTGTTTGGATTTATAAGAAGCATTAAGATCAGGAGTCATTCCTTAAATTTACAAAAAAAGTGTCAGAGCAGATGAACTGCTACATGCTAGAGTAAAAATTAATATTAGGACAAGTAACAGGCCAGACCCGTTTGAATTGATGAGACCAATTTTCAATATAGAGCACTCCAAATCACATAAGTAGATCACTCACGCACCAAGGAGGTAGCACTTAAATCCCCACTCCTTGATTGTGGGTTGCATTTGCTGATCTACAAATGACTGTGCAAAGGCAAAGAATATAACTTTACAGTCAAGAAACCTAACATTTTCTTAGTCATGTGATCAAGGTTATCATCAGTAGTGATTTTTAGAGCCAAGTACTCTTTGGTGTGTCACCTAAGACCCATAACCTCATTCTAACCATGATAAAATCATTAGACAAGCTCAAATTGAAGAAAGTTTTAAAGTATAACTGGCTAGTACTCAAAATTGTCAGAATCACCAAAAAATCAAGGAAAACATGTGAGAAGGATCAAAAGAGGCTAAGGAGATATAGTGGCTGTTATTATGGTATCCTGGATAAACTTCTGGGAAAAGTCACATTAGGAAAAATGAAATTACAATAAGAATGCCGAGTTTAGTGTAATAGTAATGTAACAGTGCTGACTTTGTAGTTGAGACAATTATAGCATATGAGTGTGAGATATTAAGAGGATATGGTTGAGGGGTACAAGGACTATTTTTATTCATTTATTTATTTTTTGAGACAGGGTCTCACTTTGTAATTCAGGCTGGCCCTGAGCTCACTACGTAGCCCAGGCAAGCCTCGAACTCAGCAATTCTCCTGCCTCAGCCTCCCAAGTGCTGGGATGATAGGCATGAGCCCCCACACCCAGCACTGTGGTATATGGTACCGATTGCCAGTGGGCATGAGTCACCATGCCCAGTATTGTACGTGGTTACCAGGGATCAAACCAGGGACCTTGTGCTTGCTAGGCAGGCACAGGAACCACTGAGCTAAATCTCCGGCCCCCAGGACTGTTTTTGTAACCTCACTATAGATCTTAAGAGATGCTGAAATAAAAAGTTTGTTTAAATTTTTAAACGACTAGTCTAACAAATTTATGAGTTTAGCAATACAAAAAAATAAGCAGTATCTCATGTAAAATCAGTTAGGTGGCTAACTGTTGGAATTATTAATAAACTCTCAAGTGAGAATAGAATCACTTGGGATATAAGCAGTTCTGTGTGAGAGTTTGTCATATACACCAATCTAGTAGTTTATTCAGTATCCCCCAATCACTGTGATAGCCCAAAACACATTTCTCAAAATGCTCCCACAAGGCATTATTGGCTTGGTGTGGCATCAAGAAACTCTGCCTTAAATTTTCTCTCTTGTGAAAACTTTAGGCTTTTTCCACATGTGAAAATTTTTAAACCTTGTGACTATATATTATGAATTGAATAGAATCTTTTGAGTGACTGTTATACCTGGTTTCCATTTTAGGATAATAGTCTTTTACCTTATTAGTTTAATTTCATTCTGTTTTTCTAATCAGAAAATATGAGTAAGAAAAGGCAATTTAAAGCTTGTGGTTAGGATGAAGACTAACATAAGTTAGTCTCTCCTTATTTTACCTTAGTGATAATTTATTTGCAGTTAAACTCATGGACAAAAGGGTGTGCTATTCTAAACCTTGCTAACAATGCCTCAGTTTAATCAGTTTTTGTCTCGTGCAGATGTTTTGCATAGGAATATTGAAGCATGAAAATTTTACAGCAAAAATATCACACTTTATAATAATTGATGTTCAGCTGTATAAATATAAATGTGTGTAAAAATATGTACGTGTATTTATTTAGGACAGATAGTTGCTTAAGATTTGCTGAAATTGAATATAATGAAAACACCTTTTCTGATTGCTTTTTAATTTTAATTGAATTCTTTACTAGTATATTTTATATACAGCTCACAATCACACTCAATATTGGGGAATTTGTACCAGTATATGACACAAGTTAATTCTCATTTTTACCCATATCCCTACCCACCCACAACCTCCCACCTTTTATATACATGCTATTTCTTTTTCTTTCCAAATCACATTTATTCTTTCCCCTCATTACTTTCCTCCACCACATTCCCTTTGAATATTTCCTATTTCACAAAATTCTATCATACATTCTAGAACTCATTTTTGGTTTTTGGTTCTTTTTTGAGACAGGGTCTCGCTTTGTAGTTCAGGCTGGCCCCGAGCTCACTATGTAACACAGGCAAGCCTCAAACTCAGCAATCCTCCTGCCTCTGCCTCCCAAGTGCTGGGATTACAGCTAGAACTCGTTTTTATCTACAGGTTCTCATACCAGAGAAAAATATGTGGTATTTACATATCTGGGATCTATTTATCTCACTATTAGTGTGTCCTCAAGGTGTATCCATTTGTACATAAATGAAACTTGTCATTCTTTATGGCAGAGTAATACTCCGTTTAGAAAAAAAAACTACATTTTTTTTTTTTTTGAGACAAGGTCTCACTTTACAGTTCAGGCTGGCCCTGAACTCACTATGTAGCCCAGGCAAGCCTCAAACTCAGTAATCCTCCTGTCTCTGCCTCCCCAGTGCTGGGATTACAGGCGTGAGCCACCACACCTGGCTACATCTTCTTTATCCAGTCTCCAGTTGATGAGCATCTGGGTTGTTTTGAAGATTGGGCTGTCACAAACTCAGCTGCTATGAACAAGGGTGTACATAAGACTTTACAATATTATTCTTTTAATTCCTTTGAGTATATCCCTAGCAGGGGAATAACAGGGTCAAATGGGACCTCTAATCCTAGTTTTCTGAGGAATCTCCACACCAATCTCTATAATGGTTGTACAAGTCTACAATCCCACCAGCAGTGGAGAAGGGTTCCATTCTCCCTGCAGCCTGGCCAGCATTTATTGCTGGTTGATTTCACAATAGCAGCCATTCTTTGTGGAATGAGATGAAATCTCAGAGTTGTTTTCATCTACATCTCTCGAATGACCAGTGATGGTGAACATTTCTTCATGTACTTCTTGACTGCGTTTACTTCTGAATCTGAGAAGTTTCTGTTCATTTCAGCTGCCCATTTTTGAAATGGGTCTTTAAACTTGAGGGGACTGATTTTTTTAAGTTCTTTATATATTCTAGATAGTAGCCCTTTGTCTGAGAAACAGCTAGTAAAGATTTTTTTCCCATGTTGTTGGTTGTCTTTTAGTGGTACCAGTGGTTTCTTTACTGTGCAGAAGATTTTTAGTAGGATGAGATCCCATTTGTTGATTCTTTCTGCTACTTCTTGTGCTACAGAGATTTTGTTGATAAAGACTCTGCCTAAGCCAATGTCTCCAAGAGTTTTATCTAACCTGTTTTGCAGCAGGTTTATTGTTTCTGTTTCAATGTTTAAGTCTCAAATCCATTGTGATTTTAGCTTAGTACATGGTGCAAGAAGGAGGATATAAAAAAATGGCAAGACATTCCTTGTTCCTGAGTAGGGAGAACGAACATTGTCAAAATGGCTATACTCCCACAACTACTATGCAGATTCAGTGCAATTCCAATTGAAATCCCAACACCATACTTCGCAGAGCTAGAGAAAATAATCCAAAAATTCATCCAGAATCACAAGAGACCTAGAATGGCAAAAGCAATTCTAAGCCACCAGGACATAGCAGGTGGTATTACAATCCCCAATTTAAAACTGTACTATAAAGCCACTGGGATAAAAACTGCATGGTACTGGCAAAGTAACAGACCTAAGGACTGGTGGAATAGATTAGAAGATCCAGAAACAACTCCAGATACACTAAGCTACCTTATTTTTGACAAAGGAGCCAAACGTCCTCAATGCAGGAAAGATAGCTTCTTTAACAAATGGTGCTGGAAAAACTGGGCTTTAACCTACCAAAAACTAAAGCTGGACCTATCTCTTTCACTGTGTACTAAACTAAAATCACAATGGATTCTGATTGCTTTTTTGCATGGAAGCCAGCATTTCTGCTCTAGTCATTAAAAAATAACACTTTGTTTTCATCCTATAATATTTTCATCCTACAAGACTCAATAAATTTATACATATTTCTGATTACTTATTGCAGTAATATAAACTAAAGACAATGTTAGAAACAAACTGATTTCTATGACTTGTGGAATACAGATGGTACAAAGTCTCAACACTAAGTATAAGCTTTTTCTGGGTATTGATGGTCCTGAGTTCTTCAATTAAGTTCATTAACAACAATCATTGCTAACTGTTTTCTTTTGGCTGCCATGAATTTGTATTTCACTATTTTCAAATGTAAATACCAGATTATACCTTTCCGAACTCTGAAAAAATCTTTATCACCTGTAGACAAATTCAGACTCACTGTCTTACCCTCTTCTTTCTCTATTTCTCCATTTAATTCAGATAAATAAAGAAGAATTAAAGGAATAGATACTTAATAGGAAGCATGTTGTGTATAAGACAGTACAAATTACATGTACTATTGAGTTGGAACTGGAAGTATCTCTGGTTGTGGTTTAATTCTAATCCAAATCTCTGTTTTCCAAATGTGTTTAATTATCTCTTTTCTTTTTCTCTTCCCACGTTTTCCTCTGCTGCTACTGCTTCCCTGTCCTACCCCTGTACTACTAGGTATTAGAGACAAGGCTTTTCCACAGTTGCCGCCTAGCTGGAATGTCCTGGGCCTCCTGCCTAAACCTCCCAGATTATTGGGATTACAGGTATATGTCACCATTCCCAGATCTCTTTACTTTTTAAAAAATGTTTTAATTTTTTTTTTTTTTGAGACAGGGTCTCACTTTGTAGTTCAGGATGACCCTGAGCTCACTATGGTGCCCAGGCAAGCCGCCGCGAACTCAGCAATCCTCCTGTCCCTGCCCCCCGAGTGGTGGGATTACAGGCGTGAGCCACCACATCCGGCATTGTGGTATGTGGTGTTGATTGTTGGTGGGCGTGTCTCCATGCCCAGCATTTTATGTGGTTACCGGGGATCGAACTCAGGACCTTACGCTTGTGAGGCAGGCGCTGGAACCACTGAGCTAACCCTGTGGCCCAAAAATGTTTTAAATTTTTAAATTTTTTTTTCCAAAAGCAGAGGTTTATTCTGCAGAGAAGAGGGTGGCTCAGTCCTTGGTGGCTGCTTTCCTCATGGTGGCCAGCACATTGCTTAGCTCCTCACGCTTCCTCTTGGCATGGATGTGCGTCCCCACTCTTTTCTTGATGAGCTTGAGGGCCCTTTTGTCCTTGGAGACCTTAAGCAGCTCCATGGCGTGCCTCTCATAGGGGGCGAAGCCGCACACCTCCCGGGTCATGTCCCGCACGAACTTGGTATGCTTGGTGAGGTGCCCGCGGCGGTGGCTGTGCCTCGGCTTGGTCTCCTTGTGGCCCTTGTTGAGGCCCACAGCCATAGGGTAGCGCAGAGCCATGGCTGGGGAAGCAGAACGGGTACAAAATGAGGATCAGCCTCTGCTCTACGGAACCCTGCGCTCCAGCTTCCTAGGATTTACTCAGTGCACTCAGCTACCCTCCGACGCACACAACGCACCAGTGTCAGATCTCTTTACTTTTAAAGCCATTGGTTTCTCATCTAAAAGTGGAGATAATGAAAATGTGCTTTTTGGACAATTCAGTGAAATAATTATGATGACCAAGTGTAAGCAGAAGTGTGTTAACATTTCAACACTAGCAAAATATAGTTTATTACTGTATAGAATTTAAAAATGATCTTTGTGGTCCAACTTAGAGATAAATTACTGCATATATCTTACCTATATTTGCCTGTAGATATATATGTGAAAAAGATTATATTGATTTTAAATTGTATCTGGTGTGTGGATTTCAGAAGTTTATCTCTTAGCCCATTTACTCTTACTAGTTTTTGTAATATATGTAGTCACTATTTTTTGTTTTGGGTCATTTTTTCCAACTTACTATTTTTATTAATTATTATTATTATTATTGTTATTTGAGTCAGACGATCCCTGGGCTACCTAAATCTAATGACTACAAAGGTATATCTCACTCTGACCACCAGGGAACTCAATACAGAGGTCCTATGACATTGTTGTTGATAGCTCTACTGATCCTGGCTAAGTCTAAATTAGCATAGGTCTCATCTTAGTAGTAGATGGTCCCCTAGTTCTTCCCAGCATTATTTTATCAAAAGACTCATAATTAGTGTAATTTCCTTCTGACTTTTTTCAGAAAATTAGAATATGAGTTTTATCATTATAGGTTTTATATGTGGTGCTCAAAATTATTAAACACTAAATATATACAGTGGAAATTATATGCACTTAGGAGCACTGTAGCTCCATTTAAATGATAAGAATGTATTGACTTTTCATAGGAGAAATAGTCAATTGTAATAAACAAATGAACCAATTCATCTGAGTCTAGATCACTGAAAACAACAGAGAATCACTGGCAAAATGATGATTTTTCTCATTCATGTGTTAAAAGTGGTGTTTGGATTGAAGACAATTGAGAAACACATTAGTTTTCATTTTTGTATAGAATGGCTGTTGGAAAGTATATTTTACCAAACCTATGGTGGCTTTTAATTTTTTTATTACCACCCATTTTATTTTATTCTGCAGCTTTCACATTTCGATCTCCCTTCATGTTTTCCTTGGAAAACACTCTATATATCCAGTATTAGTTAGCTTTGTATAAATGATGTCAACTCATATAAAATTTAGTTAGAAGAATGTTTACCATATACAGATTTATTAAGAACTTTATTTTAATCAATATAACAGTGTTACAATATTCACTTTAAAGCTTTCAAGGAATATTTTTCATAATTATTTTGTCATTTTTGCTACTTTAATATTTTTGATACTGATATACTTTGAATTGTTAGTATCCAACAGTATACCTGATTTTATACTTCTATCCAGACTTTGATGATCATCTGGATTTTCATGGCAAGGAGGATTTGCCTGAGCCATTCATAACTCATGTTTCAGAACTATATAAGTTTTGAAGCAAATGAGTAACACAAGGTCATGTATTTGAGACAACTCTACAATCTATTTGAGTTAACTATCCAAGTTAAATAATTTGGTTTTCTGGTTTCCTATCCTGTAAAAGAAAGCCAAGTCTATATGTTCTTCTTTAAAACTCTTTAAAGAGTCTGTGATTCTAACCTTTTAAATTCATTCCTGTACTTGGGTTAGAAATGGCATATTATAGAAAATTTTATTTACCTCTGCTTTAATGACCTCAAGTGACAGTTAAGCCTTCTGAATTTTTCAGCTTAATTTTATCCTGTACCAATAATTGAACACTAAGTGCAGAAGTGCAGGTGTGTTTTTGAATTAACACTTGAGTGTAACAAAAGCAGAACATATGTCTGATGTTTTAGAGAATCCTTAAGTCTAAGTCACCAGTACCACTTTATCATGACAAATTCTGATTGAGAAATTACTAAGATAACCACTTATAAATTTTTCTACTTTGTCTTTTATCCCCTTCCTTTTTATAAGAATATGCTTTAAATTCTTAACAAAATTTAAAGCTACTTTTGTAGATTTTCAATGTGCATAGTTTTAATTATATTTGATAGGCAGATTTGAAACATTCAAATATGATTCTTTTGTCCATTATTGAAATACATAATTATTTAAAACAGTTTCTAGCATTTCTTTTTATAAAAGAACATGCTTAGTTTCTCTATACACTGACACTCTTGTTCTCTGTACAGTTTATGAGATGAATTGATGGAGAGCATTGAGAAAGAACTTTTAGACATTTCTTGGTTCTTCGCCACTGTATTACGTTATAAGCAACAGATCAGAGGGGTTAAGGGAATTTTTAAAATTCATGTATCTTTTAGTAGCAAAATTAGAATGACAACCTAATATATGAAAGCTCAGAAATAGTATGCTGCATATTTCCATTGTTGTGGGGACATTTCTGTTATGAACAGAACAGTGTAAGTTCTTTTTATTAATGGTGTAAAAACTAGAAAATTAACATGTGATAATCCTGCTTCATAGAACAGTTCCCTTCATTATTAATGTTTGGTTCAAATTTCATTTTTTCATCTCTGATTTTGCTAATGCCAACCTTCACTTAAAATATATTAAGAGTTGGGAAAACTTTCCTTTGTGGTCTTCTGTGTATGACTCAATGGTTTTAAATCTCATTTTTAATGCTTTGCAGATTGTTAGTGTAGTCCAGTGCAACAGGATTAAACACCTATCTGAACACAGTATTTTTTGAGGTTGCTTAGAGCTGAGTAAATCATTGCTATGTTGAATCACCTTAATTCTCTTAAAATAATTTTCCTTTATAACTATGAATACATGTACCTAAATTTTACATGTGGAATAATTATTTTTACATGTGGATATAATTTTTGATCCTGTAATTCTTTTTTTTTTTAATACAGGGTCTCAATTTGTAGTTCAGGCTGGCCCTGAGCTCACTATGTAGCCCAGGCAAGCCTGGAATTTAGCAATCCTCCTGCCTCTGCCTCCCGAGTGTTGGGATGACAGGCATGAGCCACCATGCCCGGCACTGTGGTATGTGGTATTGATTACTGGTGGGCATGAGTCACCACACCCAGCATTGTATGTGGTTTCCAGTGATCAAACTCAGGGCCTTGCGCTTGGTAGGCAGGCGCTGGAACCACTGAGCTAAATCTCTGGCCCCTGATCCTGTAATTCTTATCCATCTACAGTAACCTTGACTGTACTACTGGAATTAATATATTAGAGTAAATTTGCTGTTTTTGCTAATTTTATTGGTACAATTTAAATATGCATAATGGTTATATTTATTATAGGGAATTTGTACCTGTGTATGGTACATCTTGTTTTTTCTTTTTCTCCCATTTCCCTACCCTCCCTTCTATCATTCTTCCCTCATTTATCAAAGCTGTTTCCATTTTTCTTCTTCTCTTTTTTCTTTTTCCTTCCTTCTTTTCCCCCACCCCTATTCAAGTTACCTTTTCATTTTGAATGATCTCTTCCTATTTCACATTATCTATTAATACAGTTTAGTTCTTACCCATTCAGTTTCTCATATCAGAGAAACAATGAATTACTGACACATATATGTCCAGTTTATTTCACTTAAGACTATTGTCTCAAGGTGCACCCATTGAGCTATAAATGTCTCAAGTTTATTCTTCTGTATGGCTGAGTAGTACTCTACTACACAAAAAAAGCCCACCTCTTTTTCAACCATCATTTGACAGACATTTGTGTGGGTTCCAAGATTTAGCTGTTATAAACTCTGTTGTTATAAACATGGGTGGATATATATTGTTGTGGTATGATTCTTTTATTTTGGGAAGATACTAAGAAAGCGGATCTGGGTTAATGAGACTTCTAATCTTAGATTTTGAGGAATAAACGTACTAATTTCCGAAGTGGTTGCAGCATTCTACACCAACAATGGAACAGGGTTCCTTTTTCTTTACAACCCCATTGGCATTTGTTGTTGGTTGATTTCTTGATAGCAGCCATTTTTTTCTGGCATGACATAGAATCCTAGTTTTGTTTTAATTTGCATCTCTTGGGTGACC
Organism: Thryonomys swinderianus; assembly: GCA_004025085.1. Taxonomy (NCBI): domain Eukaryota; kingdom Metazoa; phylum Chordata; class Mammalia; order Rodentia; family Thryonomyidae; genus Thryonomys; species Thryonomys swinderianus. The sequence continues at coordinate 11,051 of PVIC010038960.1, forward strand.
AGTGATATTGAATATTTTTTTCACTCATTTATCTGCTGTTTGTATTGCTTCATCTGAGATGTATCTATTCATTTCAGATCCCCACTTCTGAATTGGGTCTTTAAATTTGGGAATTCTGAATTTTTTCAATTCTCTGTAGGTTCTAAATGTTAGTCTTTTGTGTGAATGATTACTCGCTGAAATTTTTTCCCACTCCGTGGGTTTGTCTTTTCACTCTGTTGATTTCTTTTGTGATGCCAAAGCTTTTTAATAAATGAGAACCCAGTTGCTGAATTTTTTTTTTTTTTGAGACAGGGTCTCAATTTGTAGTTCAGACTGGCCCTGAGCTCACTATGTAGCCCAGACAAACCTGGAACTCAGCAATCCTCCTGGCTCTGCCTCCCAAGTGCTGGGATTACAGGCGTGAGCCACCACACCCGACACTGTGGTATGTGGTATTGATTGCTGGTGGGCATGAGTCACCACGCCCAGCATTGTATGTGGTTACTGGGGATAGAACTCAGGACCTTGCGCTTGCGAGGCGGGTGCCAGAACCACTGAGCTAAATCTCCGGCCCCAGTTGTTGAATTTTTATAGTGATATATTGGTTCCTATCAAGTACAAATAGCTACATTTGATACATTAAAATGTGTTTGAAAAAGCAGTGATATATTTTAAGTCTTGAGAAACCATACTAATTGTGATGTCCTTTCTAAAATTTATTTTGGATATTGCTTTCTTATAGTGTTTTATTCATCACATTTTTCTCATTCCTTTCTTACCAACAATCTTGTGTCCTACTCTTAATTAATAACTCAGTATTTGGAATCACAAGTTTCAAAGACAATTTGTGTATTTAAAATTGAGAGTATAGCAGTGTGATGTATGTGTTTATAAATTATTTAATAACAGATTATTTGATCATTATGAAATTTCTGGTATTAAATATGTGGAAGTTAAATAGACAAGAACTTAGTGAAAACAAATATATCAATAGCTTTTTGAAGTTTAATATTTACATAGATCTTTTACATTATGTGTGGTGTCAAATATTCAGTAACTAAATGGAAAGTGCTTTTCCTTTACCAGTGAAATGCCAATGTATTCCTGTTCTAAACATCTCTAATAGTATTTCTGTCATTTAGGAAGTATATTCCTTTGCATGTTAATACTTAGGCATTGTATTATTCATGATTTGTTATCCTTTAAGACAGGCAAAAGTATGTAACAATCACTTGAAAGTGAACCGTGTCATTTTGCACATTTTGTTATAGCTTCTGTCAAAGGTGAAATAACACTTTTCTTGCCTCTATAAGAAACATGGTCACCTCAGGACAACACTCAATCATACTTTTTGGGCCAATAGGAAAAATTCGTATCACTGGCAGCCACCTAGGTTCTTCATGTTCCATGACAAATGGCAAACTGGCACAATGGTGTAACTAAAATGTTTTTCTGTGTCTAAGTTCCATAAAAGTTGAGTGTAAAAAAACAAATCTATGACTTATATTGAAGCAGCAGTTTTGAATTCTTAATTTAGTTATGCTTCTTTCACATTTATGTAATTGTGTTTTTTAAGTTTAAAATATAAGTATGTCAGAACTACAGCACCTTATATGATAAAGAGCTACAAATTGAGTCTTTGTGTTTTTTTGGGTGGTGGTGGTTCTTGGGATCCAATCTTGAGTCTTGTACAAGTTAGGTAAGCACTCCACCACCATGCTATACTCTTAATCTCTTTGTTCTTTTGTTTGTTTTTGGGTTTTTTTGGTGGTACTGGGGATCAAACTTGGGCCCTTGTGCTTCCAAAGTAGGTGCAGTACCACTTGAGCTAAATCCCCAGCCCTTGTTCTTACACTTTTTAAAAATGTGTGAACTAATCTAACAGATTGGTAGCACTGGAATGTGACCCTTGACATTTTTTCCTGTCTGAATATATACAATTGTTAATTGAGTCTAGATATTTGATGGGTTTGTAATTTATATCCATATTCAAAGCATTTCTTTTAATTATACAGAGCAGTGAAATGGCAGTAGAAAACTTGGTTGACTGGAACAAATCTGCTTACCACCATCAACTTAGATAAGTGATCTTAAAGCGTAAATACTATTTTAAGAGTGTTTTACTGTGATGATTATTAGTGTCAGTATGATTAAAATAAACACCTTATAAAAAGCAAAACCTTTAAATGAATGGCTTCATTTTAAACATATATCTTCAAGTTATTTTTTATTTTTATATTTTATTTTTATATCCTCCAAGTTGAAAGGACTTTTATTTTGGACACAGTTTTTCCTCTTTGTAGTCTTGCTTGAAACATGTAGTTTTCTAATTTTAACAGCAGTGATTCTGTTTGGGCAATAATTTTATATGTGGATTAAAGTTTTATAGTAGAATAGAACATGCAACCCTGTGTAATTAAGTATTTTTAGAAACTGTAAATATTAGATTCCATTATATACTCTTTATGGCTATTCTTTTCCTTAGGTGATAATACTGTACACATTCTAATGTTTACTTGACATTTAAAAATGTTTGAATCACACTGGCTTGTGTTCTTGAGGAGCAGAACTGTCAGTAATGACCATTTATAACTACCTTCAATGTAGTCATTGTATTGTTGGAGAAAATGTGTCCTTTGAAGCCAAATACATCTGTATTTAAATTTCACCTTTGCTACTTTTTGGCTGTAAGAATTTGGACACGTAATGATCTCTGAGATTTAATTTTCTCATTTTTTTAAATGAGAAAATACTACTATACCTCAAAGAGTATTTAGGTTTTAGTGAGCAATCTGTGTAACAGATGTATCATAGTCCCCAGCACTTTTAATAAGTTCTAAAAAATTTGGCTATTCATAGTAAATTTGTAGTCAGGGGTAATAATGTATGCAAAGATCACAGCAGGAGCTAGAAATTTATTAGTTATCATTATTGTTTCCATTAGGTATCATGCCAGTAACCTACAATTAAGTGATACTGTAATTGAAACTGTATGTAAGTTGTCAGCTTTGGGCCTTTCCACACTAACTTCACTGAAATTACATAAGGAAGCTAGAGATAAATTTAAAATAACTAAAAAAATAATACAGTTGAAGATTCTCTCTGTCAAGAATGGACAGCTCAACTCAACATGTCTTACACAAATTTCCAGTTATGTGGTGCATGCCATTTTTTTTTTTTTTTGAGACAGGGTCTAGCTTTGTAATTCAGGCTGGACCTGAGCTTACTATGTAGCCCAGGCAACCCTCGAACTCAGTAATCCTCCTGTCTCTGCCTCCCGAGTGCTGGGATGACAGGAGTGAGCCACCACTCCCGGCATTGTGGTATATGGTACTGATCTCTGGTGGGCGTGAGTTACCACAGCCGGTATTGTTGTATATGGTTACCACAGATTGAACCAGGGACCTTGTGTTGGTAGGCAGGCGCTGGAACCACTGAGCTAAATCCCCACATGTATTATTATACTCATGATCTTGTTCTCACTATTTAAAAATTCATGCTTCTGAAATGTAGGACTCTACATATATTCACTTGGTTATGCAAAGTATTTTATTAGAATTTAGCAATGCCTGGATTTCAGAATACTGCTAGTATTTGGCACATGGCCATAATACATATTTGCCAAATGAATGAAATTACCCTAGCTAAAAAAGCCTCATCTCACAGAATCATTCCTTCTTTGAAATTTCTGTGTCATTTGTGATTTTAGGAAAAGAGATAGAAACATTGTATTTCTCCACTTTGTGTATCCCTTTCCTTTTCAAGACTCAATGAATATTTAATAGCAGAGATTTTCAATTGATCTATTTGTATAGGTTAAAGATTTTTATGAAAAACTTTTCTGTTTACTAGAAGCTCAAAAGTTCTTTCTTGAATAAAAAAAGATGAAAATATAGAAATTCATTTTTAAATGTATAGATTTTATTCTTTTTGAGAAAATTCACTACCTAAATTTATAGGGTTTACTATGATGAGACAAATTATGGATAAAAGATAATAATTTATAATTTCTATGTTTCTGTCCTTTCTCTTTTAGCTCCTTGTAGGTGTTTGCAATAATAGAAGTGTGCAAATACAGATTAATAATCTTTTAGTCTTCTAGTCTTAGAATTTAAATATGGAAGTATACTCAGTTCAAGTCTGTTCATTTTGACCAAAATGTATCTTTTCTGAGCAAAAAATCACTAAATTAGAAATCCCATTATATGTTAGGCTGTCAAGATTACTAATAGTATTACTCTGCCATAAAGAATGACAAGATCGATCCATTTAGGTGCAAATGGAGACACCTGGAGGATATACTAATAAGTGAAATCAATAGATCACAGACAATTTCCGGATCTTTTCTTTGGTATGAACACCTGTAGATGCAAATGAGCTCTAGAAAGTATGACAGCTTTTATAGAGTGGAAAATTTCTATAGGAAACTTGATGTGGGAATGTGATGAGGGGAAGGAATAAATATGATACAGAAAGAAAATGAAAGAGCATGTATAAAGGGGGTGAGGAGGTATGGGTGGGTAGGGATATGGGTAAAAATGAGAATTAACTTGTGTCATGTACTGGTACGAATTCCCCAATGTTATACGTGATTTTGAGATGTATATAAATTGTACCAATAAAGAATTCAATTAAAAAATAAATAAATGTATCAAACTTACTTAAAAAAGATTACTAATAGTATTAAAGTAGATGAGCTTAGAAAACTGTGTTAAGAAATGTTCAGGAGAAAGTGAAAGGATTTAACAGTCCACCATAAAGAATAGTCTTGGGATAGCTTAAAATTGTAAGAGAAAACATCATCGTTTTTACTTTTTAATGTAATTTAAATCTGCAGACATTTAACCAAAATAATGATTTTCTTATTTTCAAATGCTACTTTTTTCCTTTTTGTTTTCAGTGCTGAGGATGGAACTCAGACTCTTGCAAAGGTGAGGGAAGCACTCTACCACTGAGACTACCAGTCCCTGATTTTTCCATTTTTAATCAACTAATTTGAATTTTTTTCTTTTTTTGAGACAGGGTCTTGTTTTGTAGTTCAGGCTGGCCCTGAGCTCACTATGTAGCCCATGTAAACCTTGAACTCAGCAATCCTCCTGTCTCTGCCTCCTGAGGGCTGGGAATACACTAATTTGAAATTTTAATGGAAAATGAGAACATAGATTATATTACAACATTTTGTAAATAAAAAGCACATTTTGATGTCCTGGAAACTAGTTGATATTATGTTAGTTTTTAAATATTTATACTAAGGGTCGAAGATTAGCTCAGTGGTTCGGTGCCTGCCTCACAAGTGCAAGGTCCTGAGTTTGATCCCAGTAATCACTTACAATAATGCTGGGCGTGGTAACTCACGCCCACCAGCAATCAATACCACACACCACAGTGCCGGGTGCGGTGGCTCACGCCTGTAATTCCAGCACTAGGGAGGCACAGACAGGAGGATTGCTCAGTTCGAGGCTTGCCTGGGCTACATAGTGAGTTCAGGGGCCAGCCTGAACTACAAAGTGAGACCCCCGTATCAAAAAAAAAAAAAGAAAAAATATATATTTATTTATTTGTACTAAAAGAGGAGGTCGTGCTAAAATAGTTAACAGTGAAACTGTCTTATTTGATACAATTTTTTGTGCTTTGTTTGCCATTTTAATTATATTTTAAATACATTTCTTAGTTTGTTGAATCCCTAAGCTTATGATTGAGTCAAACCTATAAAACAAGAACATCAAGCATATGTACTAGAAAAGGCAGGAAAACACTGAAAAATTATAAGGGAGCATAAGTGTTACCAGACATTAAAACATAAAACATTTATGCTAAAAATATTGTAGAGCTGGCCTATATAGGGAGCTATACTAGTGGAATAGAAAAGAAAATTCAGAGGTAGAAACTGGCATTTACAGAAATTTGCTTTATGATACAAGGGCATCATCTCAATTACCAAAGAGAAAGACCTTTATAAGTAGTAAAGTTTATCCATTTTTGGAAAAAGATAGGTCCATATCTTGCATCATACACAAGAATAAATTAGAGATCTTAGTAGTAAAAAATAGTGACAAAAATACTGGAAAATGCCTGGATTGAAGCCTTGTTATATACCGTAAAGAAAATTTTCCTTACAGTAGAAAATAAGTGAAATCAATAGATCACAGATAGACAGTTCCCGGATCTTCTCTTTGGCATGAACACCTGTAGATGCAAATGAGTTCTAGAAAGTAGGACAGCTTTTATAGAGTGGAATATTTCTATAGGAAACTTGGTGTGGGAATGTGATGAGGGGAAGGAATAAATATGATACAGAAAGAAAATAAAAGAGCATGTATAAG
>PVIC010038961.1:0-17347 GCA_004025085.1 Thryonomys swinderianus
GCTACATTCACAGCCCCCAATTTTATCAATTTTCATAGTTTAATTTGTTCTCCATGTCTCAGTTATCTTTTTAATTGCTCTTAAACCTTTTCTGGAAAGAGATTATTCTCTGAGCCGCCTAAAATCATAGCAGGGATAATTTTCAGTTCCAATTCCTAGTTGAGCAAAAGCAATAGCTTCTTACTGTCAGCGTCATCTTGGATCCTTATCAGAGTTTCGTTTTGTTCACCAACTGCAGCCCCAAAGGGAGAGTTGCTTTGTGGGGTGCCAAGTACCAGGCGGAGCTCCTCGACTTCCTCATAGAGTGTGTCATCCATCAGCTCAAGGATACATGGCTTTTCAGTCTCCCCTAGAGCAAGTAATAACATTCTCAGGTCAATCACATCCTACCAGCCAAGAAGGCTACAGCAAGGACCAGACAAAGGTATCACAAGAGCCAGGATGTTGCTCTTCTCTCGCTGCATCAGTGCAAGAACAGTGTTTGACACGCAATAAGCCTTTGATAAATATTTACTCGGTAGTTAAATAAATGTTTAGACATATGCCAGAAGAGCTCCTTGTTTGCATAGAAAGCTTCTGTAATTTCTGTTCTGAAGTTTTATCATTCATTTTAGAGAGCAAGGGAAAGAGAAAATGGCCAATTTTCTTTAGGAATTCCTAGCATGATGATCAGGAAGCAAAATGAGTAGATTTATACTGGCTGGTCATTGTTAATTTGACTGTATAATTAGTTTCTGGTATTACTAACTTTTAGCTTGTTTGACCAATTACTGAACCAACAATACTTATGTCCCTCCTCCAAAAAGTGGCACCAATTTTGTATCCTGAACTTTCCCATAGCTGAATAATTTTAAAAATTGTTTTCAATAACCATAGGAGATATCATCAGATGGATGAGCAATAAATATTTTTTCAGTAGTTGACCATTTGTTTTCAATTTTCTATTTCTATATATTATTTTATGATGAATACCTATATAAGGACATCTTCCTGTACACTTATATATACAGTTTAATGAATATATTCCAAGGGTAAAAAGAGTAGTGAGTGACAACCCAACCTCTCTGAAATTTGGTATCCAGATTCTGAAAAACAACAACTTGGAAAAGAAACAAAGAGATAGCCCTGTGCCCTGGGAGCCATGAGAGACCTTACCAAAAAAAAAAAAAAGTGTGGAAGACACAGAACACAGTGTGGAAAAGTGAAAGGAGCCTCTGGACTTCCTCTGAAAAGTGAAACTTCTCTTGGGGTGATGCTGCAGTGTATTGATTGGGCCCGGCTGGCAGTGGGTGGGTTCCGCAGAGTCCAGCACTCTGCTGCCCGTGTGTCCCTCTACAGTCAGCAGCTGGTGAGTGACCCCAGTCAAGTGTCCAACATTCCCTGGAAAGAGTATCTGCTGGGGAAAGGCTGACTGTTCGAACCTGGTACTCAGAGTAGCTACTTAGCTCTAGTCACTGGTTCCCAGTGTTGTGTTCCCGAAGTAACTGGGTGAAGGGCACCCGCTGGAGACAGCTGGCTATGATCACAGGACAGATCCCGTGCTAAGCTGGAGGTAAAAGATACAAACCTGTCGGGGGCAGAGGCCAGGCTCAGGCTTGGTTATATGAGGTTTAAAGGGGACGGCACTTGTGTCCTTGTTCTGCTGTCTGCTGTGTCTGCATCCAGCATGGATCTGGGATCTGACTGCCTTCTTTTTTTTTTTTTAATTTACAAATTTTTGTATTGGATAAATTTAATAAATAGATAACAATGATATAAAAGTAACAGGCAAATACAAACATGAAGATTTTAGATTTTTAAAAAGAGTACATTCTTATTAATTAAGAAAAGTTACTTTTCCAAAATATGAGGCAAGATTCACACACATTGGTGTAAGATTATAATATTCTGTTATGTCTTAGGGGTTGAGAGGAAAGTACTAGAATTGAAATAGCTTGAATGTTCATTTTAGAGCATTCAGGATTATAAGGTAATATATACATTTAATACAATAAACTATATCTAGAAAATAAAACAACTTTTTTTTTTGATGCTAGGGATCAAACTCGTGACCCTGTGCTTGCAAGGCAGGCACTAGAACCATGGAGCCAAAATCCTGGCCCTTTAAATTTAATTGTTGAATCATATCACTGAGTCATTAATTTTTTTTTTTTTTTTTTTTTTTTTGAGACAGGGCCTCGCTTTGTAGTTCAGGCCGGCCCTGAGCTCACTATGTAGCCTAGGCAAGCTTCGAACTCAGCAGTCCTCCTGTCTCTGCCTCCCAAGTGCTGGGATTACAGGCGTGAGCCACCACGCCCGGCACTGTGGTATGTGGTATTGATTGTTGGTGGGCGTGAGTCTCCACACCCAGCATTGTATGTGGTTTCCGGGGATCGAACTCAGGACCTCGCGCTTACGAGGCAGGCTCCGGAAACACTGAGCTAATCCTCCGGACCACCGAGTCATTAATTTTTACCATCAACTTTTAATCAACTATAATTTATGAATATTTCCTAATTCACACAGCTTTAAATACAGAAAATTAATATATCAGATTATACATGGTAATTTGAACAAAGTAAAAGTAAATCTATTTTCAGTAAACTTTGTTGATACTCTGAAGCCTGGAACTTTATGAAAGCATTTTAACAGTAGCTATTTACATCTGAAAAATAATGATGATTTTAAATCTTCATATAGCTCCTTATAGAAAAACCTTTCAATTATAGAATGTACAATTCATTTAGCTGCTTTTGGTTAGAAATACTATTTTTGCCTAAATGTTCCTATTCTACAAAAGTAGAGATCTTCCTGTACTCTCACAAGTATTACTCCTTGTTTAATTCAAAGTACTACATAGGGAGGTTTTATGTTTTGCTCGGCATTCCATTGCAGTAAAGGCCGTTGCTTAGGTTATTAAAGCAACACGACCTGGAGTAATACACAGTTCTGATTCCTACATAGAAAAGCCCTTGACTTTTACTATCTATATAAACACTTTTATAACATTAATGAATCTAGTATCATGTAATTTTGTATTTTCATTAGTCATGATTTTTTAAAGGCAGTATGCCTTCATTTGTAGTCAAAATATGTGCCTTAAATCCTACACTCAACCTCTAATTTGGGGAACTGTTCAACCAGTTATTTTTGACAGACCCTGGAGTCTTTTGCATATGCCTGGAAGGTCTGTGATTGTGAGGGAGTCTTTTGCTTAAAACAGGACCCACTATATGAACTGAGAGCTTCTGGGGAGGGAACTTCAATTAATTTACTGCTGTTGCAAGAGGTCAAAACCATAAAGATCAGGGTCCCCTGAAATAAAATTAGTGATATATTTTCTTACATATTACTTTATTTTAGGAAATTTGTCTGGTAGTACCACAGCATAACAGCAGGCCCTTAGCATCTTCATATTTACAGCATCATATGAAGACATTGTTTTCCTGGGGCCTAGCATATTTGGCTACTGGTTTTCTTTGTAAACTGAAAGAGGTGGAGGTTAACATTTTAACATGTTGTGTATAAATAGTTCAGTTCCTTTTATATTTTTTGGTCTTTTTTTCTAAGAATAGATGTTTAAAAAATAGCTCACTAACAAGCATTACATACTTGCACACTCACAGGGTAATGTCAGTTTGGGTACTACTAGATTTTGACTTAGCATTGATCAGTATCAATAATGCATTTAAAGGATAGTACTCAACCTAATATACATTAAATCTGTTAGTTAACTCATGCCCACCAGCAATCAATACCACATACCACAGTGCCAGGCGTGGCGGCTCATGCCTGTAATCCCAGCACTTGGGAGGCGGAGGCAGGAGAATTGCTGAGTTCGAGGCTTGCCTGGGCTATTTTAGTGAGCTCAAGGCCCGCTTGAACTACAAAGCAAGACCCTGATACAAAAAAAAAAAAAAAAAAAAAAAAAAAAAAAAAAAAAAAAAAAAAAAAAAAGAAAGAAAGGTATTTATATACTGTCATGCCAGAAAACCTGGGAGAAAGATCATCTGGATTCAGCAGAGCACATTTTGTTCCTTTGGCTATGAATAAAATTGAATAAAAATCTTTTATTCAAAATTCCAGCTAATGGAAGACTCTAGGATAAGAATGACATTACTATTGCCAATATTGCAAAAGCATTACTAAATTGATTCTGTCTAGAGTTGGTGTTTGAGAATTCTGTCACTAATTTATACAGTTAATGTTGATTACTGGTTATGAGAAAAGACTATTGACCTTAATAGTCACTTTATAGCAATCATGAAAGACTTATGTTGAAGTTGTATTCTGAACTCACTTTGTATTCATAAGAAACAAAATAATGGGGAAAAATTTTTAGAATATACATTTTAACTTTGGATAAAGTTTCAGACTTCAGAGTATCAACAAAGGGTACTGACTGCCTTCTTATCCACCAGCATGATGAGGCCTATGTCTTGACTTGGATATTGGCCACAAACTGCAGCTTATGGAAAACAATAACATATCCAAAAAAACACAGTAATTTCTTTTTGTCTTTTTCTTTTGTCTTTTTTTTCTTTCTTTTACAAGTGTATAGTTTTTTCTTCTTTCTTTCTTTTTTTCATTTACTAGTTCATACAGCATAGGGAATTCTTATCCATTTACTTGGGTCTTTTATCCTATCTCTTTATCTTTTCTTTCTTTTTTATTTGTCTTCCTTTAACTTTTATCCCTCATATTTTTATTCAAGATATTCTCCTCTTGTTAACCATCTGTTTTTCATCATTTTTTCTATTATTCCTACTTAATTAGATGAATCTCTCTACTCTCTACCAGCGTCCTTTCCTTCATTCTTTGTCCTCATATTTTACAGTTTAACATTTCCAATTATTCTTCTTGCAATTCTGTGCCCCCAGTCAACCATAACTTTAATAGTATAATCAAATATAAGCCTTACTGTTCTTTAGGTAGTTGACTCTACAAAATTACTGTTGAATATTTTTCTGCCATTAGAGAGGATATAGCTGTTGCATTTGATGCACATTAGCTGTGGGTCAATATTTGTGTTGTCCTAATGTATGAACTGTGAATTTCTTTTTCTTTCTTTCTTTTTCTTTTTTTTAAGACAGGGTCTTGCCTTGTAGTTCAGGCTGGCCCTGAGCTCAGTATGTAGCCCAGGCAATCCTCAAATTTATAACAATCCTCCTGCCTCTGCCTCCCGAGTGCTGGGATTGCAGGCGTGAGCTACCACGCCTGGACTGTGGTATGTGGTATTGATTGCTGGTGGGCATGAGTCACCACACCCCGTATTGTTGTATGTGTTTACTGGGATCAAACCATGGACCTTGTGCTTGCTAGGCAGGTGCAGGAACCACTGAGCTAAATCTCTGGCCCTCTGCTGAGTAAGTTTTGAATAAAGAATATAGCCCATCATGGGAAGTAATAAATTAATATAGAAACTAACATGCCATTCACTCAAACTGTTGCAATCGATTTCATCTTATTATTTGTGCACATAAAGATATCTCAAACTTTTAAAAATAAAGGTGCTTTTATTTCCTGCATATATATACATAAACTATATATTTAAATACATATAAATGTATAATATATATAAAATATATTTATATAAACACATGTAAAATATAAAAATAAATATATATAAAAATATATATAAATTTAAACTATCTATCTATCTATCTATCTATCTATCTATCTATCTATCTATCTATCTATCTAGTTAAACAAGCACCTGGGTTTCTCAAATTCCATAAACACATTTCAAACTCTGACTTACCAGGGAGGAATGTGATGACTGAGATGTCAGTGTTTGGGCGTTCCTCAAAGTCCATCATCACCTGTGCGGACCCCTGCCGGGTGTAGCATCTCACGGAAGACCTGTATTGGACATCACCACTCCTGTGGATCATGGCAGCTATCTGCCTATCATTCTCACTACCAGTGTATACCCGTTCTTTGAATTGCATTTTAGGCACTGCAAAAAACAAACAAACTCATGAATCAAAGTGAATAAGAAATTTTTTAAGGAAATGGTGTTTAAGAAGACACAGTTTGTGGAGAGAACAGGGAAAAAGAAGTTAGAATTGGGTCTCATTTGCTAATGTGGCCAGTACAGAAATGCAAGTTAAGACTACACTTACCCCATTAAGATCCATCTAACCCCAGAAAGAATGTTTCATCAAACAAATCTAATAATAACAAATGTTGGCATTTGTTGTGTTCTGTTGAAAAAACAGCTCTTCTATATTGTTGATGGGAATACAAACTGGTATGATTGCTATGAAAATCAGTGTAGAGATTCTTCAAAAAACTCCAAGTAAAAATTCCATTTGATCAGCTACCCCACTTCTAGGTATCTTATCAAGAGTTAAAGACATCATATTTTGAAGATATCTGCATACTCATGTTTATAGCAGCACATTTTATAATAGCTACTTATCACAAGTAGTGGCTATGTCAACAGATGAATCTATAAATAAAATTCAGTATTCATATATAGTGGAATACTACTGCACCATCAAGAAAGATAACCTTGAGGCCTTTCTAGGCAAATGAATGCAACTTAAAAACTTACTGTTAAGTCAGACACACAAATCTAAATATTGCATAGTTTCTCTTATATGACAACAAAAAATATATAGATACATGTATACAAATAAAGAAGATAAGTAGAAAGTTTATAAGACAGAATCTTTTTTGTCTGAGTATCTACTTGAATATAATGATGCAAGGAGTATTAAGTATTGTTAATCTCTTATTATTTTGTTATGAAATTTTGTTTTTTTTCAAAAGTAAAATAAAAATAATTCTCTTGTAATAATGCATCAGAGAACACTACCTATGTCGGACCAGTTGCTCATCTGGTCATGGTATAGACGGCACCTTCTTTGAGGAGTGGTTGGGTGAAAGGAATGGAGGAAAGTGTGGCTCAAGGCTCTGTGCAGCTCCTTCCACGGCTCCACCCATCTTCAGCATCTTTGGTGAGGAAATTCCTGAGATACCACCCAAGCACTTTGGCAAGAGTACTTTTTCTTTTTCTTTAATATTTGAGAAGCATGAAAGTTTTTTCTATCACTCTCTGATTCTATCAAAATGATCAGAGGAGAAATGAAGACCTGGTCAACTACTGCATTTGTACTGGCTGAAGTTGTTCCTCTGTCAGTTCGGATATCCAAGTCCTGAACCCCACCGGAGAACGTGGCCTTATTGTTGGGTTGTGTCTTGTAATCAAATGGAATAGGGTATGCCCCAGTCTACTATGATTTCTTGTCATGCAAAAGGGAAAGCCGGACACAGAGATGTATGCAGGGAAAAGGATGTGAAGAGAAATAGGGACAAGATGACCATCTGTTGGCCCAAAAGAGAGGCCTAGAGCAGCCTTTCCTGACCATCCTCAGAAAGAACCAGCTTGGTGAACACTTTCATTTTGACCCTTAGCCACAAGCTCTGAGATAATAAATTCCTGTAGCTTAAGCCATTGTGTTGGTTCTTTTTAATGGCAACTCAAATAAATATAGTTATGTCTTTCTGTATATAGTTTACCATTCTCCTTGTCATTTACATAAACCTTAGTTTACCATTTTACTTATCATTGTAAAGTTAATAAACACTTACAGTCAGAAACAGAGTCGTTTATGAAAACTGTGGCTTTGCTGGGCTCGCCAAGGGCGGCATTCACAGGCATCCGAAGCACCAGATCAAATTTCTCGATTCCTTCTAGTACTGGTTGTCCAAGGTCATCCAGAATGGTGACTCGAACAGTCTGCATGTTGACTCCAGGCACAAAATCTAAATTACGACTGATTCCCACATAGTCTGTTCCAGCTATGACAGTTGCAAAAGAATTGTTTAGTGAGAACTAAATTTTTAGAATTACTAGAAATAAATTTCATAGATCTATAGACATTCTTCCTTTAATGATTGAGTTCTGTTTCTGCAAGTAGGTGATTAAATTAATTGATTGTTAATGATGAATTGTACATAGTATGGACATTACGATATTCAGAACAAAGAAATGGTCAAAGGAAACCCCAATTTGATGACTTGCTTTCATTTGCATAGCTCTTATGTGCAGTACTATGTATGATGTGTAACAGAACATAAAACCACTGTACAGTACAAGCAGCAAAAATTACAGTATTATTCTACCATAAGGAAAACCCGAGCTGCCGCTCAGTTTCCTGCTTTATAAGTCTGACTGAAAATCGTAACTCTGAGCTGTGCCTCTAATTCCTAACAGCTTATCTTGGTTTAAGTCCAAAATTCATTAAAAAGGTAGGGCATTAAACAAGGAATATATGCATTTTTAACTCTTTTCAAGAAGAGATCAGCATACTAGTATAGAAAACTACCTTAACAAAAGGCAAAAATTAGTATTTACATAATTTCTGAAGTAATGGATCAAAGATCAGGTTTTGAACTTTCTGTCTAATGGTTGGACATAGGTTAGTTGTTTTTACCTTCTATGCTATAGTTCTGCTATCTTTATTAGAAATGAAGTCTAAATCAATCTGCATATCAATCACAGATGATCATAAATGATATAAGAAATACATTTCCAATTTTATTAATTTTAAATATCTATAGCTCTTATGTCTGTTTCTGGAGCTACTATAGAACATCTTACTTAGATATATGTATGTTGGTCTGTAGGTTAAAGTAACCAATTTCAGGTACTGTGACTTTTGTCCCACACACCTCAGCCATACTGCTCTGCAGTGATGAGAAATGAAAGCACACTTCAAATCCCACAGACATAGTCAATCGCTCACTTGATATTTTTAAGGCAATAGAGTACATATAACTACTGTTATACTCCCAGTTCAAGTCGTTAAAGAGAAACCATCTTTCAACCTTCTACTATTATATATCAAAGACTGAAAGAAGGGATGGGAGTTCAGTCTTAACTGCTTGCTTCCTTCTTTGTTTTCCTGCATTTTGCTCATTTGGACTCTCATTTTACCTTAACTTTACCCTGGAATATATAAGTGTTTATCTATCTTTAATTCAGTTGTAAAAATATCTGTATCACTTTGTAGTTCTTTCTGTGTTTTCCCTGCCCTGTGTCTTGCCTAGTATTCTCATTTCTCTTTCATTTCCCCATCTTTCATTGAATTTTTCTCTTCAAATTTTCTAATTTTTATCCAACACCTATTATATGGAAAGCATTGCTAATTCTTTTGCACTGAAAAGTTAAAACCTAAGGGTGATTTTTTTTTTTTTGAGACAGGGTCTCGCTTTGTAGTTCAGGCTAGCTCTGAGCTCACTATGTAGCCTAGGCAAGCCTCGAACTCAGCAATCCTCCTGTCTCTGCCTCCCAAGTGCTGGGATTACAGGCGTGAGCCACCACGCCTGGCAAAGGGTGATTTTTAAATCCGTGTGAGCTCTGCTTGCTTTTTTTGATGAACACATGATGTGTGCATGATGTAGGTATGTTTGTATGCATCACAAATTCATCATAAAACATGAATGTGTGCACATGGGACAGAGAATTTCTATGCTGTCTGGTCAATTAGAAAAAAGAAAGGAAAATTTAAATCCTATGCTTGTCTTACACTTTACCTTGCTTTTGAGACAGGTTTTCGCTTTGTAGTTCAGGCTGGCCCTGAGCTCACTATGTAGTCCAGGCAAGCCTCGAACTCACAGCAATCTTGCTTTCTGAGTGTTGGGATTACAGGCATGAGACACCACACCCTGCATTGTGGTGTGTGGTACCAGGGATTGAACTCTGGACCTTGTACTTGTAAGGCAGATGCCAGAACCACTGACCTAAATCCCTGACCCTACAATCAACCTTTTGAAGTTATAGATTCCAGAATAAGATATATATGACAGTTTGTGTACGAAGTGTTTATAGGTATGGACTATTTACAAGGACAGTTGTTTAAAAGGGGATCAGGAAGTCAAGTAAAGATGTACATTTTCAGGGTGCTTAAATAGCATGTGATCTCCGAGGGGCATCATCATGAATGCTCCACACAGTCATATTACTGAGTGGAGAACTAATGCATGGAAATTTAGAATTTAGACTCTTTGAGTTATATAACTTAACCACTAGCTTATAATTCTTAAATGTTTTTTTTCCTATGGTGGTAAAGAAATGTTAGATCTATCTATCATATACTAATAATTTCAGAGGGAAAATCCATCATAAGAGTTGAGCATAAATTATTTTCCAAGCCTAATCATTTTGGCTATAAATACACAGTGTCATGGTAGTTAGAAGCCACAGAGCAGTCACAAGGACTAAGGTTGGAAAGTGCTTACCATCTGCAGAGGGAGGGTCTGTCTTCTGAGATCTCACCGTGACACTGGATGGCCTGGATAGGTCAGTGCCTACTCTCCACACGCGTACCTCCACGTGGCCAGCACTCTCATCCACGGAGTACTGCACATCCCCAAAGTAGAAGGTGGGTTCTGTAGAGAATGAACAGAACCATTTTTCACTTTTTTACATCCAGTGTTATCATCATGACTTCAGAGTTAGATCTATCTTTCGTCATCATATGTTTTCCCTCAGTGAGCTGGCAACTCTTGAATCTGTACATTCGTGTAATTTTCAAGTCAAAATATCACTGCTTAGAAACAAAATACGCTGTTGTCCTGAGACCTAAGAATTGTTTTTTTCCCCAATATATGGGATTATAAATACCTTCTAAATGTACCACCTACAAGTTTAGATGGACAAAAAGAACCAAACGAAACATAACATAAAAGATGATGATTTTTTTTGTGTGTGGTATCAGTATCAGGAATCACAATTTGGACCTGGACATTGCAGGCAGGTGTGTGCCACTGAACTATATCCCTGACCCTAAGACTGAAGATTTTTTTAAAGTTTGTCTTGAGACTTCATTTTATAATCTCTGCTCAAGTTTTCATTCTGGAAAGAGATGCTGCTGTGTGATTATGCTGTCTTCTAGTTTATTGCTTGTGGATTTATTCATTACATATAGGTGTATTCAGTTCTATTCTAAACACTAGAGTTAGAATCTATAAAATGAGTTTATGTAATTGCCAGTTCTGAAAACTTTAGAGGAATTAGTACTTAATTGCTGTAGTTGTAAGGATCTTCTACACCAATGGAGATTTCATTAAAGTTAGAAATTGCCCATGAAAATAATGTGACATAGGTTATTAAGATAGGCTACATGCGTTGGAACTTTGTATTTCTCTCCAGTCTTGGTGATGAATTTGAATCGATGTATTAGTTTACATATGATTCTCTCTTGGATCAAGAGTTTACTTTGAGATATATCTGCCAGAAGTCTGAAGTATGACAGTTAGATGACTACTAAAGAAAACTGAAAGATGGTTTGTGAGTTTATTTTTAAAAATAAAATTCTAATTACAACAAGCTTACAGGAAGTTGTAAGTATAGTGGAGTCTATGTTTTCTTTGCTGTGAACTTATTTATACTCAATGGTTAACAAAGGCAAATAATCGAGTGGTACAAAAGGTGACTAGCCCTTTGATGTGACAGTCTGGTTGTCGGTGTCCAGGTTTACCAGATTCAAAGGACTCAGTCTAAAAGGATATGCAATCCACATCAATGATCTTAGAGTACAAGGTCATTAGAGAGATCACATCATGTTTCAGAGAAGATGACTAAATTCTCAAATATACAAAATGAGGCAAAATTCTGAAAAAACGGTTCACAGAGCCACTCGGGAAGCCAAAAGAAAAATATTCCTTCATGTACTGTTGAAGGTGAATTCTATATTTTCTAGCCTGCCAAACTTTACTAAAATTGACACTTTGGTTTCTTTATTTCTTCATATGGTGGATATGATTAAAAGCAGACCGTTACCCTGAACTTTTGAATAATACAAAACCAACCCTGGAAAATTTCGTTTGCATATTTTGGTCCAGCAGGTGATAAATTTGCATATAACATGGCTGACCTTCCCCTCCCCACTTCTTTTCATCGTGGAGAGTGTCGGAGCATGTGAGTGAATGTGCACTGATAGAGGCATTATCTTACTAACTTTAGTCAAAGTAGACCCGGACTGCAGGCCAATGCATTCCTCACATCTCTCACTTCTAAGGAGAGGGCAAAAATGTAGGCCAAGAAGCCCTGAGAACACTTATTCTCGCCAGATGACCAAGCTAGCACATCTGCAAGTCTTTTCAAAGGCTTTTCTACCTATTAGAGGTTTGAACACCTGCATCCAACAAGTGGTCTCCCTAAGCCTCTTCACATTCCTGGAAAGTTGCATCATCTCACAGGGTAGGTTTCTGAGACAGGAAGGAGCTGTGAAATGGGGGAGGGGGTTTCCTAGTGAATAGTGTCACCTCTGGTCGTCCTACTCCTCACAGGTCTGCATTAGAACATAGGGCAGAACAGAGTAAAATCATGCGAATGAGTTCAACATGAAACACCGGAGGGAGTAGGCATTAGGACACAACTGTGTTTTGCATGTGTGGGTTCAGATTTCATTCTGAACCAAGTGGTTTTACTTTATACTTTGACGTGTGGTTCATACAGAAAAGGAGCCCTGTGTAGCACTCTCACACTGTATATCCAATTTGTCACTCAGAATGAAGACTAATGATAATAGTTACCACGTGGAAATACATGTGCTTTCCATGAGAGAAAGAGGAACAGCAGCAGCACATGGAGCAATGCTGTATCATTAGCCACATAACCATATGAACAGTATTGTCATATGGTTTAATATGTGGTAGGTGTATTGATCAGTAGGTCCAATGGAATGTAGGAGTGTAATGAAAACTGAGTTTTATCCTAAACCCTCAAATTTGCTACAGCACTTGATAGAATTGAGAAAATAAATTAACTACTTCCTTTAAAGGAAGTCCTTGATTAGTAGTTTTAAATTACTTATATGATTTCTCCTCTCTGTGCTCTACTGAGGATGTCTAAAAAAATGCTCAAGTAAACAATTGGAATTACTGTAGTTAAATCTGAGCTGGTTACCTATTACAAGACTAAAACACAATCAACAATTCCTATAAGAAACAAAACACAAACAAAAACAAACACCCAAATTTGACAATTTTGTTTCTTGTGCCATGACTTAAACATAAACAGCTCGATATCACCATTTTTATATGCTCTCAGTGCAGATGAATGAGAACTGAAAATGTTGATGAAATCTCTAAAACTTGAACATTTACAATTCTTTATCCAAGGCTTTGCGGGCTGCAAGTGAACTATAGAGCCTTGGTGCAGTGTGATGAGTTACAGCTGCCACCTGAGAAAAATGGCATGTTGTTCCTAGAACATCTCATTGGTAGAGACAAAGCAAAGGAAGAAAGGGAGAAATGGGAGAAGATAATGAGTATCTGAAGATAATGCAAAATCCAGAGTAATTGCTTCTGTTAGCAAATTATTTTTAGTTATGAATAAGATTTTTAACCTATCTCTTTCTCCGGTAAACCTATTTTTGGCCCAGGAACTTGCTTTATTATTAATTATTATTATTATTATTATTACTACTACCAGTTTTTAATTAACCAACTGAAGATCTTTACAGATCAGTCAAGGAAACACATTACAATTTAAAGCAAATTATATAAAGCCAATTTAATTCTCTAATTCAGCTCTGATATATGCACACTGTTTTTTGTATTATATTCAGGTTTATAGACATACTGGAGAAAACAGCTAGAGTCTGGTATTATTACTGAGAAAGAGAGCATGACTGAGGAAGGCCACAGGCCTTACACCCCACACCCTCACCACACCAAACAGCCTTTCCTTGTCACCCCGCCAGAAGACACTCCAGATGCAGGTTCATTCCTTCCGCAGAGGAAGATACACACAGCAAACACTATGTGGGCAGCACGAGGCTGGTTTTCTATTGCCTCGTGGACAAAACGCGCGATCCCTAACAGAACTCAGAGCCTGCTCTCCATCCCTTGTGGTCCTACTCTTTTCAATCAAGTGCACAGATCAAAAGCATTGATTGCAAAGCAGTCCGTTTTGGCTCATTAAACATAAAACTGGGCCGGAGGGTTAGCTCAGTGGTTCCGGCGCCTGCCTCACAAGCGCAAGGTCCTGAGTTCGATCCCTGGTAACCACATATAATGCTGGGCGTGGAGACTCACGCCCACCAACCATCAACACCGCATACCACAGTGCCGGACGTGGTGGCTCACACCTGTAATCCCAGCACTCGGGAGGCAGAGACAGGAGGATCGCTGAGTTCACGGCGGCTTGCCTGGGCACCATAGTGAGCTCAGGGCCAGCCTGAACTACAGAGCAAGACCCTGTCTCCAAAAAGCAAACAAACAAACAAACAAAAAATTAACAAAACTTTCAAAGCTGGAGATGCTTCCACTCCCCACGACACAGGTAGAATCACATTTGTTTCCTACAAATGCAGAAAAGACTTGAAATCTATGCAGGACATGTACCTGCAACAAAGTATAGAAGAAGTTTCTTTTCTCATTAACAAAAAAATGTGTGTGTATGTGTGTGTGTGTGTAGATTGATGTTTACATTTAAATCATGTCTCACAAGATGAAAAGAAGACATGCCAGGAGTAATTGCTACCTGGAGCCAAACCATATTTACTCACGTGTACAAGAACCATCAAGTAAGCTTTGTAGGTCTAATGTGTTTGCTTAGGAGTGAATGGAGTAAGAGCTTTTAAATTGTCGTTTGGTTCAATAAAGAAAATAATGTAAAGGAACATCCTAAAATTGTCTCCAACTCAGATTTCTACACTCGATCTTAGCCAAAAGGCTGAGAAGCGATTCCAACTCAGATTTCTATTTTGAGCTTTGGAGTCTGATAACTTGTTACCTACTCAGCCCAGGTCCCATGATCACCTCAAGATAATCTTCCCAACAGAGTCAGTGGTCACTTCCATGCCAATGCCCTGGTCTCTCTCTGCCTCACTGCCACTCAGCTAGGTGTAACCAGAGTCACTTGCTATTTGAACTCCCCCACTAAGCGCTTCAGTAGGCTTTAAACCAAAATGGGCTCCCCCAAAGCAGATTGCCTCTTGGTAATTAATCCCCTTGCTAACAAGCTGCCATGGTTTTTCACTGCTCTTAGGGAGTGTCTGTGTGTGCCCTATGTGGTTTACAAAACAGTGTAAAGTTCGGCCTCACCTGTCTTCGAAATCGCACGTTAATGCCTTTTCTACTCGGTGCTCAGTGTCTTAAATGTCGCACAGACAGCCCCCAGCATTTGCTGTATCATTGATGACTCTCCTGACAGTCACCTTCCTCATCTGAGTAACTTCTCCTCCTCAGGCTCCTCCTGAGATGTCACTTCTGAGGGAAGCACCCCCTCCCTCTGCTAAAGCTCTCATTATCTGGTGTCTGCAGATTTGTGTCCTGGTGGCAACAGTTTATCAATTAACCTCTGTAGAATGAATTAGCATCAAATAAAATGGGATCATGTTTGGGGTATAGCACATAAATGCATCACAGCATCAGGCAGAGCCTCAGAAGGAGGAAGGAACGTGTCCTTATCTTTGCCACAAAAGGCCTTTTTGGGGTTGCCCCTTGGCTCTGCAAGTCCACAATGGAAAGTGAATCACAACAAAGTCCAAATTAGGAGCGCTCTTAAAAAACAAAAAAAAAAAAAAAAAAAAAAACTTTGCTTCAGGCAGTTCTCAAATTGGGTGCCTTAGACTATTCTTCAACTTATCCAATCAGAGTTTTCCAAAGGTGCTTCCAAGCACTGACATTTATTAAATACTTTTTATTTGTAGAGCAAGTTTTGGATCATGGCAAAATTGGGCAGAAGACACAGATTTCCACATGCCTTATGCCTCCGCACATGGTTAACACTTGTGTTTTTAAACACCTCCCTTCAGATCAGAATCTGCTCATTGTTTTAATGAATTTTAGAGTCTTTATGGTAGCTTTGTCTTAGATATCATACTAGTCTTACATTCAGTTCAATCACTTCAGCCTGACAAATCACTCTCTGAGGTATAAATACCATACAAATCTCAATTCAAAGGACTGAGATTGTAAGGAATTATGTTGAGGAAGAAACATTAAAATATACTGCCACGTCTAAATAACTACAGTGAGAGGCATAAATAACAACCATAACTAGGGCCAGGGATTTAGCTCAAGTGGTACAGGGCCTATTTTGGAAGCACAAGGGCCTGAGTTCGACCCGGTTAAAAAAAAAAAAAAAACTAATACTGCTGTATTTAATGTTGAAATTAAAAATTTAAATGACAATATAAGGTTATAAATGCAACAGTCCAGTATTTAAATTAGTTTAATGTCTGTCATTTTCAAAAAGCAAACTTTGTTAGACTGATAGCTAATATTTGTGTTGAAATTATAAGAATTGTCATCAAAAGGACAGAAACTAATAGGGAAAAAAACTCAAAGAAAATTTTCTTGACATAATAAGAAATAAGAAGGTGAGGAAACTGAAGCAAAGTCCATATGGAGAAAACCAAATTGAAAGCTCCAATAAACCTATAATTAGAATAAATGTGAGTAAGTAAGGTTTTTCTGTTTAAAACAGCTTATTAGGTTGAGTTGTAAAACAATACAAAAAGAGCTCATAACTACAAAGCAAAAATACAACAAAATGTAAAAGTATATATAAATGCATATATTAGGCTAAAAGAAATAAAAGCAAGGTGGTCCAACAATATTAAAAGTCCAATTATAATAAAAACTTTTGAAGAGAATTCTACAGTCCACCAAAATTTTATGATATTAAGTTTGTATTGAAATATGCAAAGAAAGATAGGATTATTTAAAAACTGATTAATCTGCAAGTCTAGCATATTTTTTATTGTACAACCTTTAGAAAATAGGAGAGGAAAGGAACAATTTAGTAAAATACAAGAAAGTTACAACATAAGGTCTAAGGTGTTTACATGTTTCTGTCTCCCAAAGATTAATATCCAAACTTAATGAATGTTCCCGTAAACCTACACGAAAAAGTCAAAGAGCAAACAGAAGAATTGGAAAATAATGCAATCATGCAACTGTGGGAAAAAACTTGGATTTCCATAGAAAATAGTTTTATTACTCAGGGAAACAAGAAATAGAAAACCACTAAGATTCAAAAAGATTGGCAGAAGTTGAATATCTCAACACTATTCTCAGTCACTCCTGGTGAAAATGTAAACTGATTCAATCGCTTGAGACTTTTTTTTAATATATGGTGAATTTGTTATCGTATAACTAGTACAACCCAGCCACTCTATTTTTCTACCATTAGCTACATACCGTATAGAATTTCTGCACACAAGGTGTTTAACACTATATTACTTATATCTATAAACAAAGGGAATATTTTACATCTATGAGCAGGTGAACAGATAATTAAAATTTATCTAAAAGTATCAAAATACCAGGGCTTCAAAATATAGTGCTGCTATTTTTAAAAGGCAAGTTGAAATAGATATAAATCTGACTCCTGATGACT
>PVIC010038962.1:0-17423 GCA_004025085.1 Thryonomys swinderianus
TATTGGGAATTTGTACCAGTGTATGACATGATTTAATTCTCATTTTAATCCTTTGCAGAATATTCCCGCTTCCTTTTCTGGCCCCTTGTGGAAGCAGTTCTGGTAGTTCTCTTTCTTGAGTGTTTTAGGACTCAGGATCACAAATGTGGTGAAAGCTGCTGCCCAGTGCCATCCAACAGGAAGGCGAGTCGTGAAAACACCAGTGTGTCTTCACCCACCTTTTCCATCATGTCTTTCATGGTGTGACTTCTGGTTCTTCTTCACAGTAAAAAAGGGCCATGAAAAGACATGTTCTGCATTGATTCTGAAAATGGAAGCAGCCAAAACAGCACTAGTAAAGACACACACTAAAGGATTGCCAGAACTGCTTCAGAAGTGGCAAGAACAGGGGGACAAGTACACTGGAGTATTTGGAGGGCGATTTGTGGTCATGTGTCTTTCACTCTAACACATGTTTAATTTAAACACTGACCTTAATTTCAATTGTACCTCAGACATATTGCTGTAAGTGACATATCTGAAACTTTAAATGAAAGCAGAACAGGATTTGGCTGTGACTGGTGAACATTTCTTCATGAACAACTCATTTATACACTTTTCAAGAAGCACTGTCAGAAAAGGCAGTCTCCGGAGTGCAGTTGCAGCACCACTCAGCCACAGGAAACTGTCTCTAGTTCCTGGGGCATTTTCTTACCCAGAAGGAAAGAGCCCACATAGCCTGAACTGGGCTTATTGAGTTTTCTGAGAATCTCTCTCTCTGTCTGACCCAGTAAGCTCTTCTCTTCCATCTTAAGCATGTGTGTCAGCAGTCCACAAGCGCATGCTCAGGTTTCAGTGTTCCAGCTGTGCGGGGCATGCCAATGAGGCTGTCTACTCTTACTCGTGATTTCCTGTACTGCTAACAATACTTGTTAGCTATGGTGGTCCCCTGCACGGTATTGAGCTGATCTTACTCTTCTTTTCAATTTGAGTAGGAGTGCCATTCCCATCTGGAGCTCGACTACTGTTGTGATTTCCTTCGCGATTCTGATACCGTGAGATAGCTGGTCAAATTGTTTGGGCTTCTATCCCCATGGCAGTAGTGATATTTGTTTTGCTCTATGGAGTTGGAGAACTCTTATGGCAATACTTATACATGGTGTCCTGTTTCCTAAGTGTTAATTACTATTCATTTTAGAAATCTTTTACAGGATATTTCTAGAGTGAAGCAACTTAGGAGACAGTGATAATATCTACCTCTGCAGTTAAGCACGGGGTCACTGATGCCCTTGGGAGAAGAGTGAGTATCCACAGGGCAAGGTCAAACAAAATTAGGGTACAGCATAATCCCGTGTCATTCCAGAGCAAAGGGAAACCATTATAAACATTTGTTTAATATAAAGTTGTTATTTTATATAAATTTCCATATATAAAACTTTCGTGTTCATTGAGAGAAAGCTACTTGGAAACTACCTACCTCTGGTAGCACACTGTGTCTCATTTGCTGTTCTTCATGTTACTTGTTTGAGCTGGGAAAAGAGGATCAATGTCAGAAAGTGCTGATACGGCATCTACTGTGTTTGACCAGAGTGACAAACCATTGTTGGTCTGTGTCTTCCAATGCGTACGAAACTATAGTAATCTATCTCAACCTACACGTAGGTTAAAATCTCAGTTCCTTCTCAGTGCATCACAAAGGCTTGCCTGGAGCGGGACATTTATTAACATTACCCGTGCTTGACGGTACAGTGCAGCTCCATATTAGTATACAGCTTTGAGAATTTTGGAATAGGTGGGTAAATGTGACATATTGCTAACTTGCATCTCTTCACGAAGGCACAGATGCCAGTAGAAGGGCCCACATTGTTATCAATATATAATTTTATAGAGAAAAGTAGGGTATGAAAATACAGTGTCTAAATTTCATTACAGATTTAGCTATCTACATCTAAGCACCTGAGTAAGACAAGTAGTAACAGTAGTAACTATTTTAAGTACAATGAGGAAAACAGTCTGTCTTGATATTTACCCAAGACATTTATAGTATGTTCGCTAAAATAAAATAAAGCTTTTAAAGGTCTCTATATATCTTTTGTTTTTAGAAAAACCTATGAGCGATAAGTTCCAGATGATTTGTTTAATTGTGCTCACTAGATTCTTCAGAAAACTTAAGAGTGGATATTGCTCTGTAATGAGAACAAAAGCTGTTTTTAAAGTTTCCTTGCTGAACCTGTGAAGTCTCTACACTTTGGTGTAATCTTCAGAACTCAGACCATGGCAGGTTCGCACTTTGAAATGCGAAACCAAACATTGTAAATTACCGCAGCCTAGCATATTTTTGTTACTTGTCTCTCACCTCTAATGATAGTCTTATTTTAATTGCACCACAAAATGTGTCAGTTTTAAAATATAAGATTATTAAGGAAAATTGAAACTAGATGATTTAAAGTTTTAAAGTACTCGCAAATGTTTTTAAAACGCAAAATGGGCTTTAAAAGAATTTAAAATTCCTCTAAAATGTTCTTCAATTAGTTTCCTCTGCCATCTACATGGAAAAGAACATATTTATGTAGAAGCTTTGAGGAATATTTTTTCCGGTCACTGTGTTGAGAAGGTCTACAACAACACCACATGGTGCATATACTCCATTGCTCTCAAAAAGCTCAGAGTAAATAGTAATGAACCCATAATCTACAAGCCAGTCATATAAAGATAAAATCCCATTGGGATTCCATTCTTTACTTTAAATAGTCTTTTCCCATTGGAATATAGAAATATGTAAGGAGAGCCTAGTGTGTGTAGAATGCTGTGTTCTGAGTAATGATTTACCAGTTTTGATTTACTATCTTTCGTCTGGATGTTTTGAGGGTCTTTAAGGCCCCTCTCAAACTTGATGATTTCCTAGAGGAATATGAGTGTCAGACGCCACTATACTTGCAGATACAGTTTGTCCAACGAAAGGGGAAGATCCAAATCATCAAAGAGTGAAGGTTCCAGAAGTGTGGTTCAGGAGGAAACAGCAGTAACCTTCCAGGAGTCCCCACCCACTGGAGTCACATGTACTTGGGTTCACTCTGAGAAGTTTACCTGGTCCTTTCTGTGGGGAAGGCTGAGTTCTGTGGACAGAACTCCGCTTCTCAGATCCCAGCACTGTTGCTTCTTAAACACTTATGCCATATAAATATGCGTTCACTTTAAATCACAGTACCAGATAAACACGGCCACCCTGGAAAATGCTATACACACTGGCAGAGGAACTTGGTGATGATGCAACTTAGTGGTGAGGACAGTCGTGATGAAAAGGATCGAGGTGATACGGGGTAATGATTCTGGCAAAAATATGTATGCTGAAAGAACTCGTAAAGGTGTTTCCTCAAGGTGAAAGTGTAATGGACAAGTGTTGTAAGATGATTCAGACTAAGAAGAGTGTCACCGTTAACCAGATCATATGACTGTGGCAAGGACGGAGATAATCACTTTTCAAAGAACCCTTGACAGGTTTCCCCTTTCCTTATTTTCTCTGTTCTTCCCTCTCTTTTTTCCTAAAATCATTTCATTCTTAAGGCTCTCATGTTTTAAATGGTTGCATATAAACCCATGTCACTTTTTATTAATGCTCAGATTTTCCTCCAAATTTATTACTGAAATTTTGAAGCAAAATTTAAGATGTCAGGAAAGAATTATAATCTCCTCATTCGCTATTTAACACTTTTTAAAAATTGTGGTAAGAAATGCGATCAATTTAACCATTTAAACTACATAGTAGAGCAGTATTACGAACGTTCGCCGAACACTGTTGAGCAACACATTTTCAGAACGTTTCCATCTTGCAAAACTCCACACTCATTAAATAGCAAATTCTCATCTCTCCCTTTCCCTAGTCCCAATAAACATCCATATGCTTTTGTTTCTCTGTAAATATATCTGATGTTCCCTTTACTGACTTAATACTTTACGTTAATTTTAAAAATTTATTCTCACAGTAATTATTAACAGATGGATTAATTCATAACCTTTCATATATTTTTAATGGATGTTTCCATCTGCATTTTTTGACAGTCTGTCATCCACCAGATGTTTATTTTTTTTCCAGATGCTGTGACAGGTGCTTTGAATATCTTGATGGACACGCTCTCTGCCAGCATGGAGAGTATTTCAACACAAGGAAACACGGAATAAGTAAGTACAATAAATAAGGAAATGAGCCTGGTACTGTGGAAAAATAAAAAAAGGTGGAGCAAGATAAAGCAGATGGGCAGGAGGAGAAGAGATGAGCACCTGCAGTGGTCAGTAGGGTGGCCAGGAAAGACTTCATCAAGAGACAAAAACTTGAAATGGTGAAGACTGTGTCATTGTGAGCTTTAGGGAGAAGATAATCTCCACAGAGTGAGTCGCTCCTGCGAAGTTCCCAACACAGGAACGAGCCTCTTAGGTTTAGAGAAAGTGAGAGATTAGCACAGAGGCCACAAAGATAGCGACTGGGCAGATAGTCATGGAGAGAGCCAGAGCACGGACAGGGCGACTGTCTTCCTACCGAGGCCTCGGAAAGGAATCGCAGGAGAGTTTTCTGACGGCTCACCCAGGCTCCGCTGTCTAGAAACCCGGGGCATGGGGGGCAAAATAGGGAGGAGAGGTCCGCGTTGGAGCTTCGAGGGCTGCCCGAAGAAAGACGAAGTTGCTAGTGGTGAAAAATGGTGAGGTTTCCCAGAGTTGTGGATCTGTCCGCAAAATAAAGAATGCTGGTTTTCCCACAGGAATTAATTTGGAGTGGGAGAGAGTAAATGAGGTTAGTGATGAGCTTTGGCCTGATAGTTCGGACATTTGAAATTACCATCATCGTGAAAAAAGCTATTAGAGAACCAAGTCTCTGGTTAAAAAAATGCAGTTGTTCGGCATTTGATTTTGACTATTTTATGAGATACTGTGAGATCTGTAGGAGGAAGAAGCCTTCAGTTCTGGAAGTTGTGTGAGTTGGAGAGTTACATTTGGAAGGTGGAGGGAGATGGACAGCTTTATTTATTTATATTTATTTTGAGACAGGGTCTCGCTTTGTGGTTCAGGCTGGCTCTCAGCTCACTCTGTAGCCCAGGCAAGTCTCGAACTCAGCAATCCTCTTGCCTCTGCCTCTCGAGTGCTGGGATGTAAGGCTCGAGCCACCATGCCCGGCTACAGACAGTTTTGAAAGCCAGGGCAACTACATATTTTGTGAGGCCCAGGACACATGAAGTCGTTTTTAAAAGCAGGTAGAGTTCCATTTTTCTTCATTCCTTTTTGGATGTTGTAACCTCTTGGACACGGAGTACTTGTGGAGTGAGTTCACACCCTCCCGGATGCCTGGGGCTGCGCCTGGAGCTGTCCCTAGAAGCGCGGAGCGAAGGGTGCAGGTCCCCAGGCCTGGAGGCGGGTGGGGGCAGGGCAGCAGCGCGGGAGGGGAGAAGCCACGCTGGGAGGGGGGAGCCGGAGCTGGACGCACGTCGGAGCTGAAGCTGTGAGCGCTTGGGACAGGCCTTGCTTTGAATCAGACCGCACCTAAGACCTGCACATTTAGAGATGAAGACTGTTAAGCGTTTCTGTACAGATACTGTGTACGTTAAACCCCAGGCAGGGCTCCGGGCTTGGTCAGCAGCTGCATGGTCACAAAAGATGTCCTCGTGGAAAGCCGTTCCAGTGAGTGGGGTCGGTCGGGAAATTTATGTAGAGAAAAACGTGCAAGAAGGAGCACGTGCGTGCCCAGCACAAGGAAGGAGACGCCAGAGGCCAGCAGAGGACAAAGAAAGGAGGGTTGGCCTGGACTGAGGTGGCAGCTACTGTGGGAATCAGGGAGAAAGCTCCTGAGAGAGGGGGGCCGGCCTGGAAAAGGAGCGGGGAGACAGTAACAGGCCTTTGCGCCTAGCGCCCGGCAGACGGCCTTCCTAAGGAGAGTTCTAGAGCGGCCGTGCGGACTGCAAAATAGGAACGGTGAGCCCCTGGGGGTGGCGAGGGGGCACACCAGGGTCGCGGGTCGTCATCTCAAGAAAGAGAGCGGAGGCGCCCCCCGAGCTGAGCAGGGCGTGGGGGACAGCGCGTGTTTTCTTTTTCGAGGATGACAGAAATGTCATTAGTCAATGGCTATTTATCATAACAATCGTTAATACTGGCAAACTTGTAACATCTCACACATCTGCGCGTGAAAATAAATGACTTAAACATTGTAGGTAATCAATTCTCCTTTTCTTAGTTTAAAATGAGTTAAGCATTCAAGGCAGGCAAGTTTTCGATTTAAAGTCCTATTACCTACTTCAAAATGTGTTATATTTTTGGCCTTGGACTATTTGGGGGGGAGTTTCTGTAGCACATGAATATATTTTCTTAACATTTGAGCAACATCTGTTTTTAATGAAATCCTTTTGACAAAATAAAAGCAGTCAATTCATTGTATTCTTATTTTTCTTTTTCAAATACATTTTCCATACCATGTGTCTTTATTATAAAATTTAATATAGATACAGTAAAACTTGTTTATTGATATTTATTTTGCTTAAAACAAGTGTTTTATAAAGATAAATAAATATACGTTATATAAAACATCTGTTCACAATTTGCAATAACTTACTTCATTGGAGTTTCTTTTGAAACAATCTTATAATATTAGCAGTCTTTCTAATTCGGTTCTACCACCTACATAACAGTTATTAATGTGTAAGGCTTGGGTTAAAATAAACCTAACACATAGCACGTTTAGGCAATGATAATTATAATAAGAATGTATTTAAAGGTCTTATTTCTAACCCTTGCTTTGTCATTATTAACTTTAAAATGGAAGACATAGCCTTTTTCTAAGAAACATACATAGAGATGGCAGATTAAAATCACTGAATAGAAAAAGGTGTATGTTAGAATACATTAAATGCAAAATACAGAAAATGATGACGTGCAGAGATGGTACCGGCTGCTATACCTCTTGCTCCTTCACAAACAAACATGGGAGACAAAAAGAAAAAAGTATTCAAAGGTAGCTGTGAAGAGGTGGAGGGGCCTTATGTTGCTGTGCAGTCTCCTTATGTGCAGGTGTGCACCATCCTCTTGAAGTAAAGAACAGAGCAAAGAGGGGATACAATGAACCACAGACAACTCCAAGGTGGCTCCATGCTTCCTCGCCAGTTTTCGTTCCCCTCTCACTTCCCGCGGTCGTTCATGAGTTGGTGAAGATGTGGCAGCCATTACGCCCTTGGTCCGCGGAAGCCTGGGGAAGTGGTTTGTCTCGAAACAAAAAACAGATTCTAACTTTTAAAGTCTCACTTGGCCCTCTGGGTTACCAAAAGACCAACCACGATGAAGATAGATGCTAATTCAAGAGGTAGATTATATTCCAAAGTAATTCTAAAATTTAACATAATTATTTTATGTTGAGTTAATTTTCTGAGACATGAACGTAGTATTATATATTTCAAATATTTGCCATGCTTTCTCTTTTCCTTTGGAAAGGACTTAACATGGTGTGTAATCAGTATAAGTCAGTTCTACTATACATTATTAAGTTTCATGTAATTAATAGTTTGTATTTTGGAGGTAAGATTGTTAATACACAAACTAATGTTTTGGTGGAAGTACTGATATGAGAGTCCATCCTGGAAACATATCCACAATAACATCTCATAGTATTCTAGTGTCAGGAAACAGCAAAATCTAGTCCTGACAACGTTTTGTAATCAAACCATCTAACTCAGAGCACAGTGATGGCCACGCCCCTCAGTGTGCCCAGCTTCTCCGTGTCTTCTCTCAGAAGTGTCTCTGTGGCCACCCGCTATACATTTCCCCTCTAGGCTGGAACCCAAGTTGCGACCTTCCACATTTTCAGGCACAGAGAAAGAAAGATCTTTGAGTTGTTTCCCAAAATAATAATAGAAATGAGCCCCAGACCTCGGCCAAGATCCTTGAATTCTTACATGAACTCCACCCCCCAGAAACTTCTTTCCAGACATATTTAGCTGAACCTGCTTTGTCTGGCCAAGGAAGGGTTCCCAGCAACTCCTCCCTGTTCTCAAATTTCCCTAATAATTGCTTTGGATTTGTTTTTTGTTGTTGTTGTTGTTGTTGTTTGTTTGCATTGAACTGTAAAAGGTCTCCTCCCAGAGGCAATATTCATTATTTTTATTTTGTTTTTGCCACCAAAAATGAGTCCAAAATCTACTGTTGGCACAGACAACAGGGAAGATTACTATAGGAAGAGGCTATGACCTGAGTCTACTTGCTCTGCCATAGAGAGGTGATAATCTGTGTAAGAAATATAATCAAGGATGCAATCAAATAATTCATTTTGAAAAGCTTAACTAAATTTATAAGAGAATTCGTGCACTGATGAGTTTCTTGGTAACTGTGTGGCCCATACTTGCATAGTGAGTGTTCACAGGTACCAGTAACAATACCCAGATGTGCTTACTTGTTCCTACGAAGAGAAGGGCTCAGGACTTTTGTTTTGAAGGAAAACTTACCATGCATGAATATATTACATCATGTGTTTTGATACATATTGTACATCTTTTTATCTGTGAGAAGAAGCTTATGAATGTGAATAAGCAAATCAGGGGATATGTTTTTAATTCTCTTTAACTTCTCCAGGCTAGGTTGGAATTTAAGATTTCTCTCATGTAGCAAGTTGTTGTCACTTCTACATGCAACTCATGGATAGATTTATGAGAACTGTAATTTAGCCTCATTGCTCCATGTAAAAAAAATTGAAATCAGTCAAGCCTGTGCATAAAACTCTTCTTTCTTAAGAAATAAAATCAAAATCATGCCTGTCCAGAAACTTTAGTTACATTATGATTATGACTCGCCTAAAGCAGTTCTATTTTATGCCTTGCAGTTTTCAATGGGCCAAGTTATTTAGTAACTGAACAATGAGAAGCTCAGAAGGAAAATCCAGCAAGGAGAATGCGTTGATGATATCTTGTAAATTTCCTTCCATTGTGCCCCATTGGCTTGTCTAAGCTTCATTTTTATTTTTATATTTTTCTTTTCCATAGAGATTATTTCCTGTTGAGACAGTAGGGGGAATAAAAAGAGAGTTATTTCTGCTCTTGCTGTTGAAAACCTTTCCTTTTTCACATTTGATGTGTTGTTCTGCTCTAAGTGTCTTTGTTAACATACGCATCTACTTTATAGGTATTGCCTGTGGCAGGCATGAAAAATACAAAGTGAAATAATTGAAATTGTTGGAAAATATCCTTCTCATTTCTTTTGGAAGGGAGTGTCAGTGTTTATGGAAATAATGTGGACAAGAGTAGCTAGTTCAAGTTGTTTCTGACAAATGTGCTGTTAGACTAAAAGTCTGATTGGAGGTGTCCTGACAGGAGGTCTTTTAAAGGACAGACTGTTGCCGATGCCAAATTAAAGAGAGCAAATTAGTGCTCCGGGGCCTGCCCTGGACTACAACCCACAGAACAGGCCTCAGTCATCTGCCCTGTTCTGATCATGGTCGAGCAGCTGTAGAGGCTTTGTCTGACATCTTGTGAGCTTATCCTTCCAAAAGAGAGCGGAAGGGTGGAGGTGTTATTTAAATGAGCATCAGAAGTCCCCTCTGCTTTATGCAGAGCAAACACTTAGCACAAATATTCTTGTTCTGTAAAAATGCATTTCCTCAAATAGCTTTAGGTGACCCCAAAGCTCTACAAAAACAATTGGCTCCTTTTTGCTGACATGAAAAACGCACCCCCGCTGAGATCCTGGAACACACAGCCAGCTAGAGTACTCTGCTCTCACCTTGAGGCCGGGCTTGGCTTGGAGTCTCCCACTGCTCCACACTCAGCGAAAAACCAGCAGTGGGAGAGGCCCGTGTCTTGGGCTTTTAGCTGTCTTAGTCATGACCCTTTTTAGGCAAAAATATGTCAAAGTCATGGTCGACGAAACGGCCCAGAGCTGTTAGGCCTGTTGGCAGAATGCAGGGTGGCATAAGGCTGCTCCGCATGCGCCTCCAGCAGAGGCAGACTTGCCAAGGCCCACACAGGCTGCAGAGCCCGTCGGGAGCAGCGCCGACCCCAGACAGCACAGTCACCGCAGACACAGCGGTAGTGTGGTCTCCGCCCCTCCATGCGTTTGAAACGAGAATAAAACTCCAGGTCATTCAAAATTTTGAACTCTGGTCAAAATCAGTTGTGATTTGTCATAATTGATTTTTTTTTATTAATTTTGTCTTTATTGGTACATTGTATATACACATCGTGATCACACGCAATATTGGGAATTTGTTCCAGTATATGACACAATTTAATTCTCATTTTTTCCCGTTGCCCTACCCACCCCACGACCCCCCACCCCCGAAATACATAAGCTTTGTTTTTCTTTTTTTGTTACCATCACATTTTTCTTTACTCCTCATTACTCCTCCACCACATGTCCCTTTTAATATTGACTTTTATATCAACATATTTATATAAAATCATCTCAAGTTCTTTATATTTGAATGAAGAGACTGAAGCCCAGAGAAATTGAATTTAATGTGCCCCTTTTCCCAAAAACGTAAAATAGAATCTGGGTTCTTCAGTTCCTGGGTGACCTATCCTTACTGTATACTGCTGGAAGTTGAGGCAGTTCGTTCATTCGTTCACTTGACAAATGTTCACTGCAGCTAAGCGTAGCGTCAGGTACGATTTAGGAATGGAAGAGACATGGGTGAATAGGAGAGGAACTTCCGTAGGTTGTGAGGAGGGAAGACACACAATAGCTAATAGAATAATTTCAGATGAGGAGAGGTATTACCAAATCTATTTCACTGAATAGGGAGTTTGGAGACAAAGCTAAAGAACTTTCCATGAGTGAGATTTAAAGACTAGGAAGGGCAGTTTCAAAAATAACTTCTAGGTTTATATGGCTTAAATAACTCATTGGATAGAATTGGCATCTACTGAGATATAGAAAAGGCACAGAGAGGGTCCGGACTTTTTGTGGGAGATGGGGGAAGATAATACCGAGTTCTATTTTGGCTTTGAGATAGAGTGACAGCAATTCAGAATTCATGGGAAAATGTCAAAGAGGCAGAAATGTATAAAACCACGAATTCAGAGGAACAGCTGGTGCTCTATGCAAATCTGACTTGCCGTTTGCTTAGCACGTGCAGAAGAATACTTTTAGGGGCACACTACGGGTTTGGTGGGGGAAATTTTCATTGGTTCTCCCAGAGTATTCTGTCTCCATCGTAAAAAGTAATAATTTGAGCACATTGAGCACAGAGTACTGTACTAGACTATCCAATGTGGCCCCTCAACATAGCCCTATAAAGATTCTCAGGTTTTTTCATTTCCTAAATATTTGGGGAGTTTCCTTGCTCTCTCTGCAGTACTACTCTTGAAACTATTTTAAATTTGAAGATCTCCAGAGCTTCTATACCTATAATAATCCCATGTTCCAACCTCCCCACTGCTCACTTTTTATCCAGATCTTGCTCCACCTAGAGAGATTCTAGCAATTGTTTCATTAATATTTTCTTTTCTTTGTTTTCTCTCAAAATTTCCCACAGTAGTTTATCATGGATGTAACTTTATTTCATATATATATATTATTCATTTCCTCTCTCAGTGCTGCATTTTTCTTTCTTTCTTTGAACACGCATGTTGTTCTATACTGTGTCTTAGTGTCTTTGAAGCACAAGTCAGACCCAGCCATTTCCTTACCATAACCTTGCCTTTGAGGAAATGCGCAGGGCTGAAAATAAGCCGTCTCTCAATTATCCATCTCAGCATGCATTTCACTCAGTTTAGATGGACCTGAGATAACCTTTGAGTTTCCGATGCTGATTCCCTCCTTCTACAGACCCGTATAATTCTCTCCCACTGTCTACGTCTTCCAACATTCAACATTTGCATGCCTTCCACTTGGTTCGTGATCTTGCTTCTTCTTACTGCAGGACAAGAAAAGAGACAAAAAGAATTTGGGACTCATTGCCACCGAATCTGTCAACATCCGGAACCTTGCATCTATAAACTCTCCCATCTCATTTGCTATGAAAAATTCTTTGTAAGCATATGAAGGAATGGCAAAACGTACTCACTTCTGCACTAAGTCCTATCTCTCTGTCTCGTCAAAGACATCACCCCAAGAATCTCCTCGTCTCTTTTCGGCAGCATTCCTTTCCTTCATACTAAACAATCTTCATTAGCGTGTTGACCTGCACCTGCATGGGGTATCTTAATAAAACCCTCCTCTTTGAGTCTGCATCTTCCTCTGGTTACATTCATTACTTACCCAACATGTGGCACATGTTTAAACACAGTGTTTAATAAACAGGTGTTAATGAATGCTAGCTCTGTGGACTCCTTGTTTAAATTTCTACTCTTCTGTATTCTCTTGAGCCAGTTACAATCCTCCATCCAGCTACAGAA
Source organism: Thryonomys swinderianus (assembly GCA_004025085.1). NCBI lineage: Eukaryota > Metazoa > Chordata > Mammalia > Rodentia > Thryonomyidae > Thryonomys > Thryonomys swinderianus. Next base: position 12,336 of record PVIC010038962.1, read on the forward strand.
ACAACACGGCCTTCAAAGAGCCCCCAGAGGACCTCATGGGACCCGAATGGACCAACACTTCATCTTTCTCGTTTTGTTTTTCTCTAAACAGCTTCCAGGCTATCAATTTCATTTAGAATCTCCCAGATCATCAGTACTTTTTCCTCTGTTCCTTCCACTAGTTCTGCCTAACATTTGAAGCCCGCTGGGGCTCAGTCCTCATCTGAAATAAGTTCTCTTATTAACCACTCTGACCTCTCAGTGCATCTTCAGAGTATAAACTCACTGATCAATTCTGGATTTTGTGTAAATACATCTACATAATAAAGATTTTCTTTTGAATACTAAAAAATTAAGTGTAATAAATTGAAAACCATACTGATTTCAATTCATCTCAACACAGAATGCCCCATTCTCCTCAATATAATTAATGATTTGGAATATCATTTATATTTTTGAGTTTTTACTATATTTATCTCCAACTTCAAGTATTCCATTTTTGCTCCACCCTCTGTGTTCTCCAACTCAGATAGTGACAAGTGACAGCGTATTTGCTCCAGTTCCCCTGTGGAGAGACCGCAGTTACTTCAGACACTCTTACCTCACATTCTGGGTCCAAAAGACCTGCAAGGCCTATTACACCACGGATCCTACCAATTCTTGTTTACTCACCATTCTTGTGAAAACTGTGACAACTTTCCTGTCTCTAATAGTTTAATGTATAAACATTTTTATTGAATTGCACCTCCACCCTCCCCCTGTCTATTTTTGCTCTGTTAAAACTTAGCTAGTTTTAGTTTGGTCAAACTAAAGTGCTACCTGTGATCCGTTTGCTCTTTCGCTTTTCTACCCTTTAGAGCGCCTTCTGGTCACCCTGGGTCACACACTGGGGCCTCTTTAATGGTTTCTTAGCCAGGAGAAGCAAAGTCCTATCATCTAACACTTCTGGTTTCTTCTCTAACCTCCTACATATTTCACACTTCGTTTCCTTACTTTCTTCTAAAAAAATTCCTCCTTGATAACCTTCCATGAAATGACCATTCATCTCAACACAGAATGCCCCATTCTCCTCAATATAATTAATGGTTCTTACTATGATTTGGAATATCATTTATATTTTTGAGTTTTTACTATATTTATCTCCAACTTCAAGTATTAACTCCAGGAAGAAAGCAAAATTTAGTTAGCTGCCACAGTTTTAGTACCTGGCAATAGGCCTGACACCTAGTAGACATTATATGAATAAGTATGGAAAATGACTGTAGATGGATATTAAAGCTATAAAATTGTTAAGGCAGTGCTTCCTACCTTGATATAGCATAAAATGATGTGGTGATATTTCCTAGAAATTCCAATTAAGCAATTCCTTAATGTGGCCAGATTTCTGTCTTTATAATGAACATTCCTAAGTGACTGCAGGGTCGCCCAGCATGACAAATAGAACAGGAAAGTCTAGCCACAGAAACCTGGAGCAGTTTCCATTCTGTGACATTATTCAATAACTAATATGATTTTTACACCCCTTGTTACTTTGAAGCTTTGTGCAACCTGGTAGGTGAAAAAATGGATTCTCAAGCCTGAAATTTCATTTATAATACAATGGAAATAGTATTTTTATATTAAAAATAATTGCCATTTTGCTTTTGTTATTGCATTAAGATATTTATGCAAGTATATAATACCTAAACGTTTACACAAATTCATTTCCCTGGAGTATATTTGGTGAAGTGTTTTATTTTTAATCATTAACTTGATTCAAATGGAATTTTCACCATTTTATCTAAAGTTAAATAACTCAAAAAATTCAATGTGCTTATTATTATACTTTGGTGATTGTTTTAATTTAGATTATTGTCTAGATATTTGAGATAAATTCAGTGCTCCACATGGTCATGCAGTTTAATGGCCCCTTTTATCATAGTAGAAAATGGCAAGCCGTATTTAATGAAGGAAAGAGTCATTACTTGCTGTCACAAAGCAGTTTGTATATAAACCTAGAATAAACACTTGTCAGAACTAGTCCTCCACTGATCACACATTGGATACTCATTTGGATAACTTGTCATGTTGTCTCTAAGTCTGTCTTTCTACCTATTGTTTGTAATTATTTCCTTGTGGCTGACTGTTCATTTGTGAGAAAATTACAATGATTGCCCAAGAGCTGGGCCACCATGGTAGCACTGAAGGACAACAATGTTGCTCCATGTGCTGGGTAATTTCCCTCTCTTCCTGTGACTACCAACTGCTAATTACACATCAACTCAGAAAATATATTCTAGACAACTTGAAAGTCATTCACCCACAGCTGCTAATCTTTTGTGGCAGGCAGGTGATTCAGAGTCTAGACTTTGCAAAAGAGATGAAATATCTTCCACAGAAATGAAGATCCATTATCTTTAAATTGAAATGGCATTTCTTGTTTTTATTATTCGTGTAATGTTAATTGTCTTATCAGTCGCTTTTATTTAAATTTGTTTCTTTAAATTTATATGAAAATAAGCTCTGATACTTGAATCCTCTAAGAATAATTTGTGCTAGCCCTTTTTACTTAATTTTTTCTTGTGTAGAATGTGATTATTTTATTCATTTAGAGAAATTTATGTTAAGTTAGGAGTGTACAGAATAGTCCCTAGTAGCTACATATTATTAATTATAATTGATTTGGGAAGAACTTTACATATTAAATTTAATTTTAAAAACATTTGCTAAATTTTATTTTAATTTATTATTTATGAATTATAATCTTCTATGACTTAATATAATGTATTAATATTGATTTACTAGCTGAATGACATTTTCAAAATGAATATGCATTTCCTCATATTACTTGGGTAATGGTTTCCCACTTATATAACCTATTGATGTGTAGTGTGACAAGGTATTCTTAAATAGATGTCTATTGATTTGATTTATATTAATAAAATACTTTTCCTTACTGTTGTCAATTTTGTTCATTCTAAAACACATCTTTTAGCATTTATAATTATAGATGTTCATATGCATAAAACTATCCATAGTTGTGGGTAATATAATTCTTATTTGAAACATAACTCCACATATGAGTCAAACACTTAGGAAGCAATCGAATTTAATGAAAAATTTTCAACTCATGGAACAGTTCTTTATAGAAAAATACATGTTATTTCTGATAATAGTTTTGTTCTACATATGAGTACAAACTCCTCAAAATCTGAGTCAGTTGTACCATGGATTCCATGGGGATTTACAAAAATCTATAGATGTTTACACCACTGTTAGATACAGTTACAAAGATCATATTGTTTGCATGTAGCTTACTACTAAAAGAAAAAAAATTCAGTGAATTCCTTCCTTAGAGATGGATTTATTTGAAAATTGAGGTTACTGGAAATAATCTTACATTATAGGAAATTTTTTAAATGAAGTATTCTGCAAGAATGGCTACAACATATGGTGATACATTTATGGAAAATATATTTACATTCGATGTCTACAAATGCATATATATTATACATATATGGGGAGAGAGAGAAAGAGAGAGAGAGAGAAGGACAAAGGATTTATGTCAGCCGACTCAAAGGCTATTTCCTCACTACTTTCTAGACAGGATCCTATTCTCTGATTGAGAGGTATTTCCTAGCCGGGCTGGAGACTGTCCTTATAAAGACACACCAAGTGCTATGAAGCAGAGATGAACTCCTTCAGTCCTTCCACAGAGGCGATCCATGGCCATTCGGTTGAGTGCTTTTGCACTGAACAGTGGAGACCCAGCTTTGGAAGAGATATGGGATGTGTGCTATGAACGGATATTGGCATGAAAGAGCCTCCAATGCTGTCCTAGGCTCCTTGCTTAGCTGTAGGGCACAGATCTACCCACTGTTTCTCTCTCTCTCTCTCTCTCTCTCTCTCTCTCTCTCTCTCTCTCTCTCTGAGTATGTGATTAAGATGGACATGTGAATCAGTGAGAAGCATCTTTCATTTGGTACCTTCACCTGGTTAACCCATGATAAAAGCCATCAGAATAGAGGAGGCCATGAAAAAATCCAGAAAGTACACATAGTCAGCCTTGAGGGGTATTATCTTCAAGGGCTGTTTTCAGAGGCTATGTCCATTAATTCCCCAATCTGGTCTCTGATCAGAGGAGCTGGATTGTTCCTCTGACAGTGGAAATGCTAGGAGGGCTATAAGAGGTCGTGACCCTTTCCCTAGTTTCATATACAAGCCAGATTTAGACCTGGATTTTGTTGTGTGAAGGAGAGATTCTCCATTGCCAACTAACAGGCAGCACGAAGTTTGATCTACTCTGAAAGAGCTTGTATGTACTCTCAGAGTCCCCCTACTCTAGCCAATACAGAGTTCTGATACTTAAATAACTGAATGTTTACATTAAAATAACTTGAGCATTTGCTTAGTATTTCACAAGTTTTTGGCAACATTTGGATTTTGCTAAAATAATATTTATATAAAATATTACTTCTGCAATACATTTTATAAAATCAGATATTACTAAAGATTTTCTGAGTTGAAAAATGGTATGTATCTTTTAATCTTCATTTAATATGACTAATGTTTTACATCAGCCACTTTGTACATGTAGAAGCTACATTTCTCGAAGTGTTATTTCTCCTTGGAAGATTTTCCTTTTTCTTCAAAATAAAATCAGCATTAAAAACTACATTCATACACCATCACATTTTATAGTTTTGAGGTTATGGTTTGAGAACAAATTCTTTTAGGTGTGTTTTTTAGATAGTAGCATTGATCTTTCATTATGAAAAGATGATTACTGATGGGGCTGGTTCTAAAATCATCCACTAATACTAAATAACTTGCTTTTTCTTTTCTTCATATGCACCAATAAAGTGGAGATTTTGAGCCTTTAAATCAAAATATATTCAAAAATTGGGCTGGAAACCTTGGATGCACAAGGGCTCGAGTTCAATCCCTAGTACCACACACACACACACACACACACACACACACACACACACACACACACACAAAAGAGAGTGTAACTACAAAAATGGTCTGGAGATTTAACTCAGTGGTTCCAGTGCCCGCCTAACAAACACAAGGTCCCTGGTTTTATCCCCTGTAACCACATATAACAATACCAGGTGTGGAGAATCA
>PVIC010038963.1:0-17357 GCA_004025085.1 Thryonomys swinderianus
GCTGGTGGGCGTGAGTCTCCATGCCCAGCATTGTATGTGGTTACCGGGGACTGAACTCAAGACCTTGCGCTTGTGAGGCAGGCGCCAGAACCACCGAGCTAACCCTCCGGCCCTATAATTTTTTTTTTTTTTGAGACAGGGTCTCGCTTTGTAGTTCAGGCTGGCCCTGAGCTCACTATGTAGCCCAGGCAAGCCTCGAACTCAGCAATCCTCCTGCCTCTGCCTCCTGAGTGCTGGGATTACAGGCGTGAGCCACCACTCCCGGCACTGTGGTATGTGGTATTGATTGCTGGTGGGCGTGAGTCACCACACCCAGTATTGTATGTGGTTACTGAGATGGAACTCAGGACCTTGTGCTTGTGAGGCAGGTGCTGGAACTACTGAGCTAAATCTCTGGCCCAGTTTTAGACATTTTGCTGGTAACTCATGGTAACTCACTCAGGTATCCTTGGTGGCCACTAATGTTGAGCTCTTAATGTACTCATTTACCTTTAACTTATCTCTGTACAGTGTTTTTTGAAGTTTCGACAGTCTAATGAATGAATTGCTTTGTTTTAATTTATTAAATTGTAGATGTTTAAAAAAGATTTTCACAATAGAATATTTCCAGCTGGGGTGGTGATGCATTCCTGTGTCACCACGCCCAGCATTGTATGTGGTTACTGAGGATTGAACTCAGAACCTTGTGCTTGTGAGGCAGGCACCAGAATCACTGAGCTAAATCTCTTGCCCACTGCTCATTTTCTTAGTAGTGCTTTGTGATGAGCAAGAGTTTTGATAACATGCAGTTTATCTAATTTTTCTTTTACATCAGCCTTCTAATAGCTGTGTGAGAACCTTTTTCTAGTTCTAAATATGAATTGTTTTGGTTTAACTGAAAAAGAAGTCCCTCTACTGAACTTTTGTTTGTTTGTCTGTTTTTTTTTTTTTTTGAGACAGGGTCTTGCTTTGTAGTTCAGGCTGGCTATGAGCTCACTAATGTAGCCTAGGCAAGCTTTGAACTCAGCAATCCTCCTGTCTCTGCCTCCCGAGTGCTGGGATTACAGGCGTGAGCCACCACGCCTGGCTGTTTGTCTGTTTTGAGACAGGGTCTTGCTCTGTAGTTCAGGCTGACTCTGAGCTCACCGTGTAGCCCAGGCAAGCCTGGAACTCAGCAATCCTCCTGTCTCTGCCTCCTGAGTGCTGGGATTATAGGTGTGATCACCATGTCTGGCTATATTCACCTTTTCACTTCAATCACTTCACTTTTATTTCTGTAAATCCTGTTTTTTCCTATAACTTTAGTTGATTTTAACTATGACCTATTCATTATATTTATTTAAAAAGTCATTTGTGGGGCTGGGCATGTAGCACCATCCCCAGAGTGCTTACCTAACATGGCTGAAGCTCTGGGATGCTGTCAAAAGGGAAAAAATCCTTTGATTCCTGGAATAAAGGTACATTTTTCTAGAAATTTGATTTTCCTTCTGCCTTCTGTCATAAACTAAAATTTTATATTTAACAACACTCAAGTTCAGTGAAAAGTCAGTTTATGGTTATTTTTTGCAGAAACAATTTCAACCCTCACCATTCCACTTAGCCATGCAATTTTTGCTGTCCTGAAGTTTTTTTTTTCCTTTGTTTTCCGCCAAAAGCATATGGTTTTATATTTATGTATAAGTTTTTGTTCTTGGACTACTTTTTGCTTTTTGGGACATAAGAATCAATATAAACATCCAGATTTCCCAGTACCATTTTTTTAAGAATTCAGACTTTAAATGCCAATTGGGTATGGTGGCTCACACCTATAATCCTAGCACAAGGGAGGCAGAGGCAGGAGGATTGCTGTGAGTTCAAGGCTTGCCTGGGCTACATAGAGAGGTCAGGGCCAGCCTGAATTACAAAGTGAGCCCCTGTCTCAAAAAAAAAATTCAGATTTTGAGTTGTGGGTGGCCTATGGGGCATCTGAGAGATTTCAGGGAGTGGTGAGCAGATGGAGATGGGGTCCAGGGAAGTCAGGGCTAGGGTTGGATGGTAGGTCCATTCATTTAGCCCAAGCTGCAGGAGCAGAGCAGACGGTCTCAGCTCCAGGAATGACCTGGTTCTCTCCCTATAGCCCCAGCCACCCCTCCCTGATGTATTAGTTTGGATGCTCAGTGGGCAGCGCCGTGTGGCCTGTGCTCGGATCCCTGCCCAGGATGTGCTGTTCTCTGTGGTCGAGGAGGAGCGGGGCCGGGACTGTGGGAAGATCCAGAGTCTGCTGCTCATGGTGAGAGGGGCCTGTGATGAGGGTACTGGGCCGAGTGGGGTGAGGCTCTTAGCGCATGGTTGTGGATCACGGCTAGAGGCTCATGCTTCCCAATGGGGAGCTTCTCAATCTTTTCAGTTGTTCAAAAAAGCCAAAAGGGCTGGGGACTTAGCTCAAGTGGTACCACACCTACCTTGGAAGCACAAGGGCCTCAGTTCAATCCCCAGTACCACCAAAAAAAAAAAAAAAAAAAAAGCCAAAAGGAAGTTGTAGCTTTGCCTAGGTCAGCTTGGCAGGGAGATAAGCAAAAAAGCCATTAGTCTTTGGCCTGCACAGCTGTTTTGCTGACCACACTTTGACACATGGACAGGGCATGACAAGGAAAAGAATTAGACATTTACCTGTATTGCTGATTTGTAGGCTAAATATTTCTAAATGAAATTCAGCAAAGATACTAAAAGGGATCCAGCGGTGAGAAGCTGTGAGCCTTGGGTCGGGAACAGGGAATGTCAGTATGTAAGGAATGGAGGACACAAGACAGGGAGCGCAAAGGTCAGGGTGTAGTTTTAGGGCTGGATTGTGCAGTGGGAACAGGAAGAGACAAGTTTAAGGGAGGGGGTGGAGGGGACAGCATCAGATGAAAGACACGAAGAGGACTGCAAGTGGAGGCAGAGGGTGTGTCCTGTGGGTTGGGGGGCGTGCACTGACCTGGCAGTGTGGAGTGTTGGCTCCAGCTGGGGTAAGAACAGGAGGATTTGTGCCCCAGCGTGCCTTCTCCCCACACAGGCTCCTGGGGCAGCCCCTGGGGAAGTCTGTGCCAAGCTGGAGCTCTTCCTGTGGCTGGGGCTGGGCAAGCAAGCCAAGGCCTGCACCTCCGATCTGCCCCCGGACCTGCTGCCTGAGCCCTCGGCCGGGCTGCCCCACAGCCTGTATCTGGATGGTGAGTGCGGAGGGTGGCCAGGTGGACGAGAACCTTTCTTGCTCATGGTGGCGCTCGTGATCGGAGCATGGCCCTCCTCCCTCCTGCAGACTTCCGTTACTTCCAGCTCCGAGCTCACCTATACCAGGCTCGAGGCGTGCTGGCAGCAGATGACAGTGGCCTCTCGGACCCCTTTGCTCGAGTCCTCATCTCTACCCAGTGCCAGACCACACGGGTGAGGGTCGTGGGTAAGGGGCTGGAGGACAAGGTGGGTGAGGCTGTGCTTTCCTCTAGGCCCTCAGTCCCTCTCCGCGCCCAGGTTTCCAGACAGGCTCCCGGGTGAGCTGCTCTGATTTAGGGGCAGTGACGAGCCAGAGGTCTTGGGGGGAGGGGTGGTGTTGTGGGGGTGACATTATGAGTCAGAAGATTACAGTTAGGAAAGACGGGGCAGGGCGGGGAGCCCAGCACCAACTACAGGTGCTTTCCGCTTCGTCTCTTGCCACTCTTGTCATACCAAGCAGCTGTTGGGATCTCACCAGGGTGGGGCTGCTCACCTGACTGTCCTGACGCCTGTGCTGCTCCCTTGTCTTCATGGTCCGAAGGTTCTGGAACAGACGCTGAGCCCGCTGTGGGACGAGCTCTTGGTGTTTGACCAGCTGATCGTGGATGGGAGGCGGGAGCACTTGCAGCAGGAGCCTCCGCTCGTGGTCATCAATGTCTTTGACCACAACAAGTTTGTGAGTGTGGCTTGGTCCCATGCGGGGTCCAGGCCTGGCCCCGTACGTCCTCGGCGCCCCCTCCTCTGGCTCCCTTCTGTCTTCACTGCCCTTCTCCCCACAGGGCCCTGCTGTGTTCCTGGGCAGGGCAATGGCCGCTCCACGGGTGAAGCTGACCGAGGACCCATACCAACGCCCTGAGCTGCAGTTCTTTCCCCTGAAGAAGGGACCGCGGGCAGCCGGAGAGCTCATTGCCACCTTTGAACTTATCGAGCTGGACTACAGTGGCCGACTGGAGGTCAGGATACCCATCTGGTTATTATTCATCAGGCTCCGGCACTTCCTGGGCATGGCTGTCTCTGAGGAGCCTGCACTGATATCTCCACCCCAGGCTTGCCTGGCTCCTCAGTGTTTACACTGGGCAGGAGCTCGCGTCTGCTGCCCCCAGGCCCAGGCTTTCCTTCCTTTGGCCTGGTTCCTTCTGACTTCTGACCTCTTTTGCCCTGCAGCCCTCAGTGCCCCGTGATGTAGAGCCCTGGGATCTGACAGCTCTGGCCGAGCCCCACTCAGGACGCCTGTCCCTGCCCCCCGGTGTGCGCCCAGTGCTCAGAGAGTTCCGTGTGGAGGTAGCGCCAGCACTCTGAACCCCTCATCCCTTGCACCGGGTGGCTGTCAGGTGCGGACCCAAGTATCCCACCTCCTGACTCCCTAGGTGCTATTCTGGGGTCTGAGGGGCCTTGGTCGTGTGCACCTGTTCGAGGTGGAGCAGCCCCAGGTCGTGCTGGAAGTGGCCGGGAAACGTGTGGAGTCTGAGGTCCTAGCCAGCTACCGTGACAGCCCCAATTTCACCAAGCTCGTTAAGCATCTGACAGTGGTGAGGCCTGGACTGGGTGGGGCATGCTAGGCAGGGAAGTAGAAGGGGTGGTGGACGGTGAATTTCTAGCATTGTCTCAGGCTTTAGAAAGGGAAAGATAGTGAATACTTGGGCTTTGTGGGCCACACAGGCTCAGTTGTAGCTGTTAAACTTGCCACCATAGCATGGAAACAGCCACAGACAATATGCAAATGAGGGGGATGACTATGTTCAGGTGGAATTTTATTCACAAAAATTGGCAGAGAGGGGCCGGAGGGTTAGCTCAGTGGTTCCAGTGCCTGCCTCGCAAGTGCAAGGTCCTGAGTTCGATCCCCAGTAACCACATATAATGCTGGGCGTGGAGACACGCCCACCAACAATCAACACCGCATACCACAATGTCGGACGTGATGGCTCACGCCTGTAATCCCAGCACTCGGGAGGCAGAGACAGGAGGATTGCTGAGTTCGCGGCGGCTTGCCTGGGCACCATAGTGAGCTCAGGGCCAGCCTGAACTACAAAGCCAGACCCTGTCTCAAAAAGCAAAAAAAAAAAAAAAAAAAAAAAAATTGGCAGAGAGCTGGGCATAGTGGTAATTCCAATGCTCTGGCAGGCTGAAACAGGAGGTTTTTAAATTCTAGCCCAGCCTGGGCAATTTAATTAGACCTTCTTTCAAAATGAAAGATTAAAAAAGGTCTGGAGCCAGGCATTGTGGCGCACACCTGTAATTCCAGCATGCAAGAGGCAGAGGCAGGAGGATTGCTGCAAATTCAAAGTGAGTTTGGGCTGCATAGGAAGTTCTGCACCAGCCTGAGCTACAAAGTGAAACCTGTCTCAAAAAAACAAAAAGCGGGGCCAGAGATTTAGCTCAGTGGTTCCAGCGCCTGCCTCACAAACTCAAGGTCCTGAGTTCAGTCCCCTCAATCCCCAGTAACCACATAGAATGCTGGGCATGGTGACTCACGCCCACCAGCAATCAACACCATATACCACATTTTGGGGCGTGGTGGCTCACGCCTGTAATCCCAGCACTCGGAAGGTAGAGACAGGAGGCTTGCTGAGTTCAAGGCTTGCCTGGGCTACATAGTGAGCTCAGGGCCAGCCTGAACTACAAAGTGAGACCCTGTCTCAAAAAAAGAAAAGGGAGAGCGGCTAGAGATATGGCTCAGTGTTAAGGCCTGAATTCAATCCCTGGTAACACACACACACACACACACACGCACACACACACACACACACACCAAAACCAAACCAAAATAAAACCCAGGGTGAGCCAGACTTGGCCCCTGATCTCTTGTTACTCTGTGGCCCATGGTGCCTCTCTTGGATCTACAAGGAGTGGAGCAGCCCTTTGTCCTGAAGCGTCAGCTTGGAATCTTCCTCGCCTCTGAGACACTGAGACCTGAGAAGAGAAGTACTGTTTCATTGTAGTTCAGGCTGGCCCTGAGCTCACTATGGAGCCCAGGCAACCCTTGAACTCAGCAATCCTCCTGCCTCTGCCTCCCCAGTGCTGGAATTACAAGCATGAGCCACCACGCCTGGCACTGTGGATGTGCTACTGATTGCTGGTGGGCGTAAATTACATCCCCGGTATTGTTGTATGTGGTTACTGGTTGAACCAGGGACCTTGTGCTTGCTAAGCAGGAACCAGAACCACTGAGCTAAATGTCTGGCCCTAGAACAATCTTTTGAGCCTAGGATCATTTCTTTTTTAGCTGGGACACAGAGTCAGATAGCCCTGACTCAGCAGATGAGGCAGTGAGGCAGAGGCGGTGCCAGGACCACAGGAGGTTTAGATGTATTGTTTTCCCGCAGCCTTTGCTCCTTCCCTTGGTCATTGTGGACGCAGTCCCTCTTTCCCCACCCCAGGACTTGCCGGAACAGCCTTACCTGCAGCCCCCACTCAGCATCTTGGTGATTGAGCACCGGGCCTTTGGTCGCACAGTCCTTGTGGGTTCCCACATTGTCCCCCACGTGCTGCAATTCACACTCCAGGGGAATGAGGATCCTCCTGAGGAGGAAGGAGCAGAGCAGGAAGCAGAGGACTTGGAGCCCAAGGGACTGCAAGGTTAGTGGTCTCCCCTTAGGGGCTACCAGACAGGAGCCCCTCTGGTTCCTGGGGCCTTCAGTGGGCTTGGGGTCTGCCTTCTATCCACCTGCTCTCATGATGCACATGACTCCTGTTCCCAGGACCGAAGTCTTTGGATCCTTTCTTGGCTGAGGCTGGGATATCCAGACAGCTCCTGAAGGTGGTGGCTTGTGTGAGAAGGTGGAAAGGGAATCGGCAGGGCTTGGGGAGGTGCTGGGTTAGGGTGACAGAGTCCTCTCTCCCCAGGCTCCTCTGAAGAAGCTCAGCCTAGGAGGCCTCCTGAGTGAAGGCCCTGAGCTGGAGGAGGACATTCCAGATCCTGAGGAGCTTGACTGGTGGTCCAAGTACTACGCATCCCTGCAGGAGCTGCAGGGACAGGTGGGGCGCAGGGTGGTCCTGGGGCTGGGGGAAGAGAGGTCGTGAGAACGATCTCATCTCCACAGTGCACTACCGTTTTATAGAGCTTTTTGCTACAGTCATCTTTTCTTTACTGTCATTTTAGGAGCTGGAGGTGACTAGCTCCAGTGTCTAGGTCTCTGTCACCTCACAGAAATACAATGCAAGCCACATACGTCATTTTGACTTTTTAAGTAGCCATCTGAAAAAATAAGTCAAAGGAAATAGATGAAATTAATTTTACAATGTGTTTTATTTACCATAATATGGTAAAATATGGGCCGGAGATTTAGCTCAGTGTTTACAGCACCTGCCTCGCAAGCACAAGGTCTTGAGTTCGATCCTGGTAACTACATACAATGCTGGGTGTGGTGACTCACACCCACCAGCAATCAATACCACATACCACATACCACAGTGCTGGGCATGGTGGCTCACGCCTGTAATCCCAGCACTCAGGAGACAGAGACAGGAGGATTGCTGAGTTCCAGGTTTGCCTGGGCTACATAGTGAGCTCAGGGCCAGCCTGAACTACAAAGTGAGACCCTGTCTCAAAAAAAAAAAAGATAAAATATTAATAAACAATGACCATAACAATTAATAGTGAGATGTCTTACATTCTTATGATAGAGTAAATTTTTATTATCTGGTGTGTGTATTTTATACTTAGAGCATTAGTCACATTTCAATGGCTTAGTAGCCAATGAGTGGTGGTTACTGTCTTGGAGATGCAGGATTGGAAGCAAAATGCAAGTTTGAAAACAAGTGGCTCACCCAGCTGGAACTGGGACTAAGGTTTTCGAACTCTGTATCCTGGAAAAGGGGTAGACTGAGAGGCGAAGGTGGAGGGGGGAGAATCTCCTATCTTCCCTTTAATTTCAGCTCAAGTTGGATGAGGAGGAAATGGATGATCTTGGGGATTCAGGTAAGAGAATTTGCTTTTGCTCCATCTGGCTATCTCGCTCTCTACCAGATATTTCTGGCTTGGGCATTTCTGCTGTTTCCAGTTGGGCTCAACCTCATTTCTACAGATGGGGATGCCCGGGACCACAGTGAGGCTGATGTCGAAGGCACTGCGACTCGGAAGAAAACAGTTGCCACCCTGAAGGTGACTGAGTGTTGGGAGACAGGAAACTCTTTGGATTCTGGATGTGGAGCTGTCACTGACACCCCTGCCTTTCAGATCTACAGCAGCTCCCTGGAGGAAGAGTTTAACCACTTTGAAGACTGGCTGAATGTGTTTCCCCTGCACCGAGGGCAAGGGGGCCAGGGTGGGGACGGAGAGGAAGAAGGGTCAGGATACTTTGTGGGCAAGTTCAAGGTATGTTTGGGGAAGGAAAGAGGGAGTCAGAGAATACAGGCAGAGATTCAGCAGGAAAATTCTTTTTTAAAATGATTATTTTTCGAGTACTGGGGATTGATCTCAGGTCCTTGAACTCTTACCAGAGCCCTTTCTGTCTCCCTCCTTCCCAGGGCTCCTTCCTCATTTACCCTGAGTCAGAGGCAGCATCTTTTTCTGAGCCCCAAATCTCCCGGGGGATCCCGCAGAACCGACCCATCAAGCTCCTGGTCAGAGTGTATGTTGTAAAGGTGAGTGTCATGCTGTCAAATCTCCAGCTGTGTGAAAATGAGTCTTTGAAAGGCACTGGAGAGACACAGAGTCCAGTGTGTTCATTTTTCAGGTGGGAAATCTCAGGGGCAAAGTTAGGAGACCTAGGGTTAAAATGCTTGGCAACAGCAGAACTACAACTGAGAGCAGGGCTTCTGACCTCTCGGTTCAGCAGAATGGAGAGTGTAGCTCTGGGTCTCAAGCTGTAGGATGGCTCATTGCCCAGCACCTTGGGATGTTTCTCCATTGTGCGGTTTCCACGTAGAGATCAGCAGGGGTCTGATGTTCTTCTAAGTATCTCAAGGAAGTAATGAGGGCAGAAAGGGTTGCTCTGTCCCTTCACTCTTTCTCTCCAGAACAGATGGTATACTTCTCTCTAGTTTAAATGTAGAGATTCTAAGATATCGTTTGGAGAAATGTTCTATGGTACCATCCTACCATAATCTATTACTCCTAGTATGTCCGCTTGGTAATGGAAGTCATCTCGACCTTCTGTGTTCTAGCAGGCTGGTAGACTTGGATGGTCTGGTATAAATTCTTTTTGTTATACATCTAAAGGTCCTAAGTAAGCTATCTTTTAAATGAACGCTAACCTTATCATGAGATCCTAACATGCTGAAGTCTTAGGTTCAATCTCTAGCACAAAAAAAGAAAAAAAGAGAGAGAAAAGAAAAGAACAGATGGCAGGGGCAGGTATGCCTGTAAATCCAGGACTTGTGAGGCTGAGGCAAGGGGATCACCTCAAGTTTGAGGCCATCCTAGGCTAGTGAGTTCAAGGCCAGTCTGAACTGTACAGTATGATCCTGTTTTAGAGACAGAGACAGAGAGAAACTGTGCTAATGATAGCTCACAAGAAAGGGAAATCCCAACCTTCCCCAAGGAGGAGGAAGTCACAGAAGACAAGCCCTAAAGCTCAGACTGTCATGCGCCAGAGCCAAGATTCTTACGTGAAGTAGGACCTCAGTGTGGAAGATAAAGGAGGGTAAACAGGCTGGCCTGGGCTTTCCTGATGAGGGAAATATAAAAAGAATGTCTTTTAAAAATTTTTATGGCCAGGCTGGTGGCTCAAGCCTGTAATCCCAGCAGTTGGTAGGCAGAGGCAGGAGGATTGTTGAGTTCCAGGCTTGTCTGGGCTACATAGTGAGCTCACAGTCAGCCTGAACTACATACAAAGCAAGACCCTGTCAAAAAAAAAAATTTTACTGGTACTCTTTTGGTATACATAATGATCACATTCATCGTGGGGAACTTGTACCTGTACCTAATGTATCTTGATTTTTCTTTTTGCCCCATTCTCCTCCCCTCTCTTCAGCCCTCCTCCTCCTTATTTAGAAAGCTTTGTTTCTATTTTATTTTGCCTTTAAAAAGAGAATATGTTCCTGGAGAATTTATTATTATTATACATATATATTTTGTTTGTTTGTTTTGTTTTGGTATTTTGAGATAGGGTCTCTTGCTATGTAGTTCAGACTGGTCTTGAACTCACTATGTAACCCAGGCTGGCTTTGAACTTGGAGCAGTCCTTCTGCCTCAGCCTCCCAAGTGCTGGGTTTCCAGGCATGTGTCACCATGCCTGGCCTGTGTATATGTTAAGTATTTCTATAACTAATTGAAACATTATCTTGTCCAGCCTTTCAGTGGGAGGTCTCTCCCTTGATCACTTCTTGCTTACAGTTATCTTGAGATTCCATCTAAAAAGGATTTAGGCTACGGCAATGACACTTTTTCCAATCCCATTCCATGCCCTCCCCGAGGCAACCAACCTGGCTCCCGCAGACCCCAATGGCAAAGCAGACCCCTATGTGGTGGTGAGCGCTGGCAAGGAGCGGCAGGACACCAAGGAGCGCTACATCCCCAAGCAGCTGAACCCCATCTTTGGAGAGTGAGGCTGGGCTTTAGGGTTGGGAATGGGGAAGCAACTTGGCCATCAGGCCTGTGGTTCCGGGGCTCTCACCAGGCAGCCGGCTTGCTGACAGTGTGGGACGGCAGCCCTACCAGAACACCTCTGAGGACCCTCCTTTCCTGGCCAGGGTCCTGGAGCTAAGCATCTCCCTTCCGGCCGAACCAGAGCTGACTGTGGCTGTGTTCGATCATGACCTTGTGGGCTCTGATGACCTCATCGGTGAGACCCACATTGATCTGGAAAACAGATTCTACAGTCACCACAGGGCAAACTGTGGGCTGGCCTCCCAGTATGACGTGTGAGTGTGGCGGGGCCCTCGGGAACTCTTCAACCTCTGACCACACACTCTCAGGCTCACGCTGCCCAGTTGTGTCTCTGGATCTCAAAATTTCACAGAGGGCGGGAGGGTTAGCTCAGTGGTTCCGGCGCCTGCCTTGCAAGTGCAAGGTCCTGAGTTTGATCCCCAGTAACCACATACAATGCTGGGCGTGGTGACTCACGCCTACCAGCAATCAACCAGCAATCAGCACCACATACCACAGTGGCGGGCGTGGTGGCTCCCGTTTGTAATCCCAGCACTCGGGAGGCAGAGACAGGAGGATTGCTGAGTTCCAGGCTTGCCTGGGCACCATAGTGAGGTCAGAGCCAGCCTGAACTACAAAGCAAGACCCTGTCTCAAAAAAAAAAAAATTTTTTTTTTTTCCACAGAAAGGGAACTAACTAACCGCTCCCTGGCAAGATATCGAAGTTCAGTAGCCCAGATGCGGCTTCGGTGTTGGGGCCTGTAACTAATAAGTCACTCAAACTCATGCGCCTCAGTTTCTCATCTGCCAAACAGATGAAACAATATCCCCCTCAGAGTTCTTGACATCTCTGATTTTCAGCAGAGGACAACTTGTCTCTCGTTGGGGTTCTGAGCCTGGATCCCATGTCCTTAAGGACCCTCACCCCTGCCCCTTGCCTGTGTCCGTACATTGGCACCAGCTGAGGCATCTTCTCTTCCTGCCCTTAGCGGTGGGTACAATGCCTGGCGTGATGCATTCCGGCCTTCACAGATCCTGGCAGGGCTGTGCCAACGCTGTGGACTCCCTGCCCCTGAATACCGAGCCGGGGCCGTCAAGGTGGGCAGCAAAGTCTTTCCGACACCGCCTGAGACCCTACCCACAGGTACTGGCCCCTCTTTGCTGGACAGGGGACAAGTGGAGGTAGAAATAAAGGTACAGAGGGCCCAGGTGCCAGTTTGGTGCACCCCTAAAAAGAGCTTGCTGAAGGCAGCGGGCAGAAAATGTGTGTTTGAGTCAGAACAAGGTTCTCGGCTGCTGGGTAGAAAATAGGCTTTAATTGGACTCCTGGAGCCATAGCTGATCCAGCCCCACCTCACAGGATGACTCCACAGAGCGACCACACGTCAGCATGTAGCTGCAGAGCCGAGTTCACGCCTCAGGAACGGCTAGCGCTCTATTCTCCAAACGGGGTGTGAGCAAAGGCTGCAGCAGCGCCTTCCACGCCTCTTCCCCTGGCTGTCCCTCCCGCTCTGTGCGGCCCACTTGCTCTCCCGGTCCATGGACTTTCTCCAGCATTGTGGCGGCCTCAGTTTAGATCTTCTGAGGAAGAGCAGGAGGTAGAAGGGGGAGTTGGGCATTGTGTGGAACCCAAGCTCGTGCACCTCTCGTTTCAGGTGGTGGAGGTCCCCCGCTGGCAAGCGGGGCCTCTGAGGAGGCCCAGGCATTACTTGTGCTGAGGCACTGGCAGGAGATGCCAGGGCTTGGGATCCAGTTGGTGCCTGAGCACGTAGAAACTCGGCCCCTCTACCATCCCCGCAACCCAGGGCTGCTGCAGGTAAGGGGTGCTCAGCCTTCCAATCCCCAGGGCTGGCCAAGTCCCAGGATTCTCACTTGATCTGGCCCCCGGCCCCCGGAATACCCTTTCTCCAAGATTTCCACCTAGCCCCGTACCGCCTCTTGACTGGCTCCTCATGCAGCTGGTCAGCAATCCACTCCGGTCTTGGAGTCTTGGACCTCCATGCTGGGCCCCAACCCCATTCCTGAGTCTGATCTTGCAGGATTCTCGGACCTGGTCACCAAGTTTCAAACTTGGGTTTCCCAACCAGATGGCTATCTTGTCCACTAAGATCTGAATCTTGGGAATACCAGTGTTACTTTTGATTCCAGCTCCCCACTCCTGGGTCCTGATCCCTGACCCCTGACCCTGATCCCTGACTGGTGACCCTGACCCTATAACATGTAGCCCTGACTCCGCCTTCGTGTCCAGCCTCCAGGGTCTGCCTGGATGCCCCTCTCCCAGCTTTTCTCTCTCTTTGGGGCAGAGTAGAACCTGTGGTCACAGGGCTGTCAGGGGAGGTGGAGACCGTGTCAGAACCCTCAAACTTAGTCCTCTGCCCCTAGGGATCCCTTCACATGTGGATCGACATCTTCCCAAAGGATGTGCCTGCCCCACCCCCAGTTGACATCAAGCCCCGGCAGCCAATCAGGTGAGAGAGCATTCAGGCCTTTTCTTCCAGTGGGCCTGCACTTCTTGGTCTGCACTTACCAGAGTCCTCTGAGAATGAGTCCCCTCAGAGGTAGGCAGAGACTGCTGACCAAAGGCTTTCAGGACCATAAGCCCTGGTGACTTGGGTGTCCATCATTTGTAAGTGTGTTTTTTGGTCAGTCCCCTCCCCAGCTGAGCTGGTCCGAGTAGCCTCTGGGAAGGATGTCGTCACTTGGGACTGGGCTGGATCCAGATGCTCAGATGTGGCCACCAGTCTGTCACCTTGTGTCTCTGGGTTTGCTTTCCTTGGTGGCCTTTCACAGTCTAGGGGCAGACAGCTTGTAACACAGTGCCAGGCTAATTTCTTACCAGCCATGCCACATGAGCAGATATGAACGCCTTTCTCATTAGAGTAGGAAGGAGCCTGGCACCACCTCTCATTAGACCCCCTCAGGCCTATCATTGGGGTCAAGGGGTTATAATGCACCCATACACCAGTCCCAGGTGATGTCCCCAACCCAAGAGCCAATTAGGAGCCTACCTACCTAGAATCGCATAGGCTGACACGGCTGGAGAAAGGGGGCAGGGCCACCAGCAGAAAGCAGGATATTGCCGACAAAGGGAAACTGACACTGAACAAGAGAAAGCTGCTGTCAGAACAACCCTGTGACTGGCATGACAAGCCACAGGAGTAGGATCCAGAAAATTTCATCCCCTCCTCTGTCCTTCTGGGCCTGCTTGGTCTCATGCCCATGTGTGCCATCCCCCAACTTCTCTGCAGACTGGCCTTCTCCTCTCTGCTCAGTATCACTTTCCTGCACCCCTGAACTTCAGCTTGCGCATCAGTTTGGCTTGCAAGGGTCCAACTCTGCATCTGACCCGACGTCACTCACCATTCCAGCGTCCTGACTTGAAATTTACGGGACGTGCTCATTGTACGGTCTTGGGTCAGGAGATTCTTAGTGCCACCTGCTGTCCTTTTATGAGGCCACAGGCATACTGATTATCCAGCTGGGTACACATCAGGGGCTCAGGGAATGTCAGTGGCCTGGCACTGGTCCCTCCTGCTTCCTGCAGTCCCTCGCAGGACCCCTCGAGCCTGAAAACCGTTCCCAATCATCCCCAGTTACGAGCTCAGGGTTGTCATCTGGAACACAGACGATGTGGTTCTCGATGACGTGAATCCCCTCACTGGAGAGATGTCAAGTGACATCTACGTGAAAAGGTAGGTCTCCAGCAGGGCTGGCCACGGCCACCCTGAAGGGGGATTACAAGCAGGGGCTTGGGCTCTGCCTGGTGAGGAGCCAAGTTCTGGGGCCCAGCCTTGATGCCTACCTGCCCTGCCGTCCCTCCCCCCGGCCCCAGCTGGGTGAAGGGGCTGGAGCATGACAAGCAGGAGACGGACGTCCACTTCAACTCTCTGACTGGGGAGGGGAACTTCAACTGGCGCTTTGTGTTCCGCTTTGACTACCTGCCCACGGAGAGGGAGGTGACTGTCCGGCGACGACCCGGACCCTTTGCCCTGGAGGAGGCTGAGTTCCGGCAGCCAGCTGTGCTGGTCCTGCAGGTCTGGGACTACGACCGCATCTCCGCCAATGACTTCCTCGGTACTGCTCCGATTTCTGCCCCAATCACCGGCCACCCCTTGCCTCCCTTGTCCCTTGGTTCCCTGCTCTAAACCACCCTCGAGTCCTGGGATTTCAGACCCCAGGCCCGATCCTTTGTTTTCTGGATTGAGGGCAGTAGCTTCATTGGTGCTCACAGTGCCTGCCTCAGGCCTCTGATTTTACCCTTGCTGAAATCAACCTGGACCCTATGACCCTTACTCTGGCCATCTGACCCCAGTCCACAGCCCCTTCCTCTGGGCGTGGACCACTGCTGTGGCCTGGTGACCGCACTCTAACTTCTGGTGCCCCACGTCCAGCCCTGCTCTACGGCCTCCTCACCCTGGCCCAGTGAGACTCGGGTCTCACACCTAGCCCAGTGCCCTCTGGCCCTGCAGGATCCCTGGAGCTGCAGCTACCAGACATGGTGCGGGGCGCCCGGGACCCTGCGCAATGCTCTGTGCGGCTGGCCCGCCACGGTGCCGGCCCAAGGTGCAATCTGTTCCGTTGCCGCCGCTTGCGGGGTTGGTGGCCTGTAGTGAAGCTTCGAGAGGCAGAGGATGTAGAGCGAGAGGAGCAGGAAACAAAGGCTGGCAAGAAGAAGAGGAAGAAGAGGAGGAAGGGGAGGCCTGAGGACCTGGAGTTCACTGACTCGGGTGGCAATGTCTACATCCTCACAGTGAGTGCAGTGCAGCAGCCTGGGCCTGGCGAAGCGCTTGGCCTCCGCTGCCAGTGACAGCCAGGCGTTTTCCTAGGGGAAGGTGGAGGCAGAGTTCGAGCTTCTGACTGCAGAGGAGGCAGAGAAGTGGCCAGTGGGCAAGGGGCGAAAAGAGCCAGAGCCCCTGGAGAAGCCCAAGTGAGTGGGGCCCAGCAGGATTGAGGGGAACAGGGGGGAGGGGGCTTCCTGGTCATCCTGACTCTGCCCTTCTGCCAACAGCCGCCCCAAAACCTCTTTTAATTGGTTCGTGAATCCACTGAAGACCTTTGTCTTCTTCATCCTGCGCCGGTACTGGCGCATCCTGGTGCTCCTGCTCGTGGTGGCCCTCATCACCGTTTTCCTCCTGCTGGTCTTCTACACCATGCCCGGCCAGATCAGCCAGGTCATCTTCAGCCCCCTCCACAAGGCCCCTGACTCCAACTGACCTGGAGCACAAGTCCTTCCTGCTAATACGAGCTGCTTTCTTTCAATAAAACTTAATCACATGTCCACCGGGCCCTGATTATGTGTTGTGCAGGGCGGGTTCCCACAGGTGGCAGAGGACACAGGTGTTCCTGAGTAGTTTCAGGTGCTGGGGATTCGGTAAAATGCACGGGGTTGGCCAGGGCTCGGCATGCACTCATTCTCCCCAGATAGTTAGCATTGAAGCTGGTCACCTGCTGCCGTTCCTGCCCGGGGCTGTGTCTCTCGCCGAACCTGCCTATGGCTCTGCCATCCCAAATGTAAGCCCTTTGCTGTTTCTCTCATTTACTCCTTCCTGCCCTGAGAGGGATCACATCTGTCAGGACACTTGGTTGTGAGAAATCCCAGCCCTGAGGACAACTACTGGGCTGGTTGCCTGGCTTCAGGCGCAGCTGGTCACCAAGACCAGCTGTCTCTGCCTCGCGGTGGAGCTGCCACTAGAAGCAGTTGTTTCTCCTCCTGGAGTGGCAGGGTTACTGCAGCGACCACCCCAGAAGGAAAGAAAGTGGCCCTGTTCTCCACAGGGCCTGGCTTGTCCTGGTGACTGTGCCTGGGGTGGCGGTGGGACACTGATCCTCCTCGAACCACATAAGCTAAGAGGGTTAAGGATTCCCAGAGCAAACCCAGGACTCTTTGAACAAGGGGAATGGTTCCTGTGGAACCAAAACCCTGGCTTACCACGGCCAGGCCATTACCAAGTGTTCCCAGGGTTACCTACTGCAGGGCTTCGGTTCTGTAGTGTTTTCTGTATCTGTCCACGCGGTTATATGGGCACATGATGCCCTGAGATGCTCTGATGAGCAAGAGCTACCGCCCCAGCTTCCTGGGCCATGGAGTTGTGAGGCTTCTGGACCATGGCTCTCCCCACACAGGAAGCGCCCAGCGGTATCCTATAGTCCTGTGCAGGGGCTCTGGGGCTGACCCTACTCCTAGATGGCCCTAGTATCCTCCTTGCTTTTCAGCTTTGCTTTCATCTGGAAGCCCCCAAAGAGCAGGACACCCTTTTCTCTGTGCCAAGGGCGAGCCTACAGAGCAGGCTCAGTAGGCAGAGGGTCAGGTGACAAGCCTATGTCAGGTCCATTGCATGGGGTGTTGTGCCAGCTGTGGGTGTCACCAAAGAGAGGGCAAAACCCAACCTTCACTCAGAGCACTGGAGTGTCAGCCACTCCACAGGCTCGAGGACGCCAGGATGCTTAGCCTGGACACGTCCATCTGGTCATAGCAGCTGAGGGACTGAGCACTGAGCTGTACAGTGGGCATCAGTCTGGGACAAATAAAACCCCATAAGCAGAGGGGATGAGACTTCAGCATGTGGCTAAAGGATAGGCTCTCCTCAGGGTCCAGCTAAATGGAAGAATCACACAGAGGGGC
>PVIC010038964.1:0-17344 GCA_004025085.1 Thryonomys swinderianus
AAGAGCAACCTCTGCTTTTCCAGCCCCTGCGGCTCAGCAACCGCCTCTCCCCCCAGGACAGCGAACACAGCTTCACAGCACGCTCCGCTGTCGGCGCCCGTGCCGAAGGGCGTCAGTGGGGCGAGAGACACGCAACTGGACACCAGCCCTCGTGCCCTCCCCAGCACCCGAGGCTAACGGCCGTCAGGCTAGGAGGAAGCAGCCCTTGCGGAGGAAGGGAGGGCAGACCAAGGCCCAGACACCCTGCCTGCCCCTCTCCTCTGGGGACCATCATCACCGCCACTGCCTCTGCTCCTGGATTAGACAGTCCAAAGCCTCGGGCGGGGCTCTGATTCCATTTAGATTGACTGAGAGTGCCAAGTGTGGAAGGGCGGAAGAAATGGCGGGATGGAAGATCCACAAGGATTCTATTACAGTTCAGATGAAGAGGTCCTGTGTTCAGGTTGGGGCTTTTAGAAGGTGAGTAGCTCATGGGGGCACTAATGTGATCAATGGGTCAGTCTGTTGATGAGCTCAGAGCAGAACGTGCTGTTAGGAGGTGGAGCCTTCCTGAAGGAAGCAGCCCCCTGGGAAGGGCATATTCTGTCTGTCTCTTCCTGTTTCTCTCGCTGTCTCTGTCTCTCTCACTCTCGCTCTCCTGCTTATCTGCTTCCAGCCACCATGAAAGGGGCCAGGTATGAACTGAGTCCATGAGCCAAAATAAACCCCTTCTCCTTGAAGTCACAGGCATCAGGTGTCTTGTCCAAGCAACAGAAAGCTGAGCGGTGCAGACGTCTCCATGACCCACACCCAAGGCTCCTGAACTCCCAAGGGGTCTGGGCGACAGTGAGGATGAGTGTAGATGATAGTACACAGGGGAGCAGAGAGAGAGAGAACTGACGGGGTCCCCAGCACTCTCCCCTTATCCACGGCCAAGAGGAGGCTTTGACAGCTCAGGGGCCCCAGGCTGAGGAGTCGATGTGGGAAAGCCTGTGTCACCATGTGCGAAGGACATGCACGGCCCAGGCCAAGAGCAGACAGAGTGGGTTCTATCAGGGTCACCAGCCTGGACAGCATCACATAGGGAAATGTCACCGTCACCGCATCCCAACGTCACTTCCGGTGTTTCTCATAAGCCCGCAGATGCTTAAATTGATTTCTGATGATAAGTAGGGAAGGAAAACGGAGAGGGAGCCTGGAACCTCACCACGACTACATGAACATAAAAGAAAAATCTGTGCTCTGGATAAGAAAGCCTAGAATTCGCTAGAGCAAGTTGCCTCCCCTGTGGCAGGTAGGCGCTCCAAGTGAGAAAGGGAAGTGTTGTGTCAATACTCAACCTACGTGCTGTGTCCTTCCGGCAGTACAGCCTCATGGGGTTAGCTTGGGCCCTGGGGTCCCCATCCCCCAGCAAAAGGTTCACTCAAGGCCTTCATTCTTCCCTCTCCACACGAGCTTTGATGCCTGGAAAGCACTGACTGGAAAAGCAAAGTTAAACCCGCTAAACTAGGTAGGAAGTAACTTTATACAAGCAGGTAGGTACTTACTGATTAGAAATAGCACGAAGAAAACCAGTGCCAGGCTGACAATCAGCACAATGAGCAGCCCCACAAAAAACAGACTCCGGCTTCCGTTTCCGGAGTTGGTGCCGAGGTGTGGGGCTTTCTCCTCTAGAGCTAATGGGAGACAGAACTTACTTATAATGTGCAGGGAGCAAGAGACATAATTTGACATTTGACAGATTTGTGCTGAGCTCACCCCCCCTTTCTAAACTTTAAATTGGGAAATTTGTAAATAGAAAATGACGAATGCCGGGGAGTGTGTGGAGCACCTTGTCATCAGTCCAGTAAGAAACAAGGCCCTGGAGGTGGGGGGGCTGCCAGGGACCTAGACGTGGTCCCCACAGGCACAGCAGCAGCCACGAGGGCTGTGCCAGCCTGCGAGGTCCACTCTGCAGCCCCATCTCTGTGCATGGACAGCAACTCCACAGGATTTGCTTGGAATGTTTGGAGACAAGAGTTTAAGTCTTGCTTAGGTGCGAAGAAAGCCCATGATGCTGATGTATTCTGGGAACAGAAGTAATTGCCTAACGCTAAGTATAATTTCCGGGCCAAGGTACTGCTTATGCTAGTCCTGCCCCACCACACTCACACACCCAAAGGCCCTCGCTATTTTTAGGCAGGCCAGGAAGGGCCGACGAGCCGGTGGGGACACACATACGGAACAGAGGCTGTGATCCGGCAGAGCAGAGGTTTAGTTTGTTTAGGTCGTTTATGGAATCCACGACATACAGCTTTCCATCCTCGTGTACGCCACAAGAGCCAGTGTCCTGGAAAGAATGATTCATGGTCCCTGGAAGAAAATACTGACGTTAAGTAGAGGCTGCCACGGAGCTTTAGCCAGGGCCAGAGCCGGCAGGACGCGAGACAGGCAGACCGGAGCACCAGCCAAGTCTGCTCCAACGAGGCGGGGTCTAGAAAAGCTGTGCCTGCCCCGAGGAAAACACTTTCTGTGGCGGACAGTGTCGAGTCATCTTTTTGCTTTGCTATCGAGAAGGCTCAAGAGTCAAATGTGTGGCCCAATTTTAAGAACTGTACAGCTGTTTACAACCTGCTTATTTGCTTATGTTCCTTTCTCCTCCTCAGACTTAATCCCGTCTTATTTTCCCTATTATGTAATTTTATATCACTTTTTAATCACACTTTTCACATATCCTTTGTGCAAGATTAGGTATAAATATAAGGACAAAATTAGCTATTCTGCCTGTGGCCATAAAGATTCAAAAAGAGGAAAGTATTACTGTGACCTTATGATTATACAACTTTGTTATTTTATATTCTCATTTTATGTGGCATGTGCCTTAACCTCAGATGTGTTCTTTAGCTATGAGATGCTGGCTGATACTGAAGCACACCTTAATGTTGCAGAGGAATCCTGCTTGACACCAGGACTGCTGAAGTCTCTTCTACCTGGTTCCTTTAGACTGAGATCATTTATATAATAAACATCAAACATCTTACATTAGGGTTTACACTTAAGATAATGATATTCTCATGACAGCAAAACATCAACACTGAAAAGCCTATAGCTCACAGCAAGCAAGATGTCTCTCTAGCACAACAGTGATCTTGTGGACATTTAATTAATTAAAGGTTCTAGAAAGAAAAATTCCAATGAATAAAACAGCTTTTTTTTTTTTTTGACAGGGTCTCGCTTTGTAGTTCAGGCTAGCCCTGAGCTCACTATGTAGCCCAGGTAAGCCTTGAACTCAGCAATCCTCCTGTCTCAAAAAAGCTTTTTTTTCAAAGGCATCTCTTCCTTAAAAAAGACTAGTGACAATATTGGTTGTTGTTGTCATCGTTGTATAAAGGATTTTAGCTATTGTTATGGTTTAGATCTAAAATGTCCTCCCAAATTGCCATGTGTGTGGAAAGTGACTGAATCCCAGGAATGCTATACTCACAGGTGGATTCACCCATTGATGAGTTTAGAGCTCAATGTGCTGTTAGGAGGTGGAGTCTGATTGGAGGTGGGCGTGGCCTGGAAGGGTATATTCTTATCCCCAGCTCCTCCCCTTTGTCTCCACTTCTTGGCTGCCTCGGTGCACCTTTCCTCCACCAGGTCTTTCTCCCATTCCTTTCTGGCCATGGACTGAAACCAAGAGTCAAAATAAACCTCTTTCTTTAAATGGTTGATGTTAGTTTAGCTATCGTGTTCCAGCAGGAGAAAGTGAACAGGACAGCCAGACTTCAGTGCCACTTTCCACAAATGAAGAAGGACATTGAAGGCCATCGCCCAAGACCAAGCTTAGCTGGTAGCAAAGCTGGGTGGGATTGAGCTTGTTTATCAGGTATCCCCTTGTTGCTACCTTTCTTTCCACCCTCTCTAATACTCTCTCAAGACTCAGTGCAAACATAACCTTCTTGAGAACCAACTTTTTTCTTTTGTGCTGTTGCTGGATCGATGTGTCCTTATTCTGTCAGAACACCTGAAGCGTTTTATTGTGTTTGTTTGCTGACATCTTTGACCTCCTCAATAGACTGGTATCTAGTTCAAGATAGGGGCCAATTCTGTTCAATGCCTAGTA
Organism: Thryonomys swinderianus; assembly: GCA_004025085.1. Lineage (NCBI taxonomy): Eukaryota > Metazoa > Chordata > Mammalia > Rodentia > Thryonomyidae > Thryonomys > Thryonomys swinderianus. The sequence continues at coordinate 4,067 of PVIC010038964.1, forward strand.
CCAGCTTTAGAACTCAAGGACTTGTGTAAAGTTGGAACTTCTAAAATATTTATTTAGTCTTAGGACATATTTTTAAAAAGATTCTGAAGCAGCTAAGGATATATGAGCAAGTAAGATTCAGGGTTAAAAAATCCCCACCTGACACCTATCTGGACTCGAGGAAAGTCAGTGCAATAAATATTGTGCCTGCCTGGAAATGGCGATGCTCTGTTTACTTCCTGTTAACATTCTTTAAAAAGCCCCTTTAATACCCAGCTATAGAATGAAGAGGGCTACAATTAGAGGAAACTGAATTTAGAGAAGAAAAGTGTACATCTACAGAAGACCTGAAAAAAAGTATCAGCCATTTACCAAGCATCTGAAAGTCTCCTATAAAACTCCAAACCTAACAATTTCCGGGACATCCCTGGCACCTACTGGCGGTGATGGAAAATGTACTTCCAGAAACCCTAGCTATGAAACACAGTTGAGTTCAAAACACGTGGGGTAATTTAAAGAGTATTTTTTGCAGTTAAAACTAAAAAGTGTTTTGATTATCCTGAAACTTTAACAAGAGCACAATTCCCTGAGTACAGTGGAATACTTTGGATAGCGACATTCCTCAATTCTAAAATATACTTCATGGAGCATTCCTAAGAGAACAAACAACTTGACATAATAAAATTGAAAAACAAAAACAGCCAAAGCAGCAGCAGAGTAAAAGATTCACAGAGATAAATCTCCTTTGCGGAAAAAGCAAGGAGTCAAAGTGTTTCTCGATTTATGGTCAGATCCCTGAGCCATTCTTCTGGACGGGTTTTGGTTTGTCGTATCTTAATGCACTATATCCCCACCCCTAATAGATCAGGAAAAGAGGACACAAGTACCATATCCAGGATCCTCATTCTCCACAAGGCTTCTGTTTCTGCCTTGGTGACTGACATGTACCCTTGAGCGTTAGGATCCCAGTCAGGAATGCAAGCGCTATGGCCTCATCTCACAGTGGGACTTGGCCGGTGAGGCTGACTAAATCATAGCCGAAATAGTGCAGCTAAAAATAACACCTTCAAATGACTGGCCTTCCCACTTAGTCAAAAGGTGACTCCAAAGACTCCAAGACAATAACCTAGAGCAGGCTTTGAGGTGCTCTCAAAAGAAAATTTCTCCTTTAGGGTAAAGTCACCTGTAAACAGTAGATGCTACTTCGGTAGGTTTTGTAAAATCACCTGCAACAAGCAAACAGGAAATGAAGAACTAGCAGAGAACACTGAGCGGAGTGCAGCTCATGACCCCAAGGAGGCTGCAACTGGCTGTGGTAGAAAATGCAAAGCCAGGATCCGCCGCCCTCCAACACTATCTTGGCATCTCCAAACGAGGGCATCTGGGAACAAGCAATGGTGTCTGAGAAACCACAGTGGCACTAGCAATTCCGTGTCACTCTGACTCCACCCTCTTTCCTAACTCCCCTATGCAAACTGCTTGTTCACCAAGATTGGCCAAAGTGGAACCTTTCCTAATGCCTTCAGCAGAAACAGAAGTAATTTCATTTTTCCCTGGCTGCTGTCACCACCAACAGTTGACTTTTTTTCTTTTGGTCATTTAAGAACTAGGTACAAATACATAATTGTGACAAACGCAGTTGGCTATGGAAAACACTTTGTCCGTCCCCCCCCCCCCAACACAAGTGTCAGGTATCAAGACACAAAGACAGCTCAACAGTGTTTGCCACAAATGGGAACTGTTACAATGGGCGTAATTCAAAGCTAATAAGGTTTACTGGGTGAGTCATGGTAACTTGCTCTACAATTCCAGTTCAGAGTCTACGTCTGTCCACGTTCAGGAAGTAGTTTTTAAAATAAAGTTTATGCTATTTCAAAAATTAAAAGCATGGAGCACATGCAACAAAGACTTCTGATTCAAGCATCATGATTTAGTCCCAGTTAGCAAGAGCATGCAAATTACTTACAAAAATACGAGCTCTGACTACTTGATGGCCAGGAAAAAGCAACTAGTACTCTGCAGCAACGATGAGGCTTTCTTTCTACCAATTTCACAGTTCTCTTTGCCGTCCTTCAGCACACAAGTGCTCCGCGTACCCCTAACTACTAGCACCACCTACCAGTCTATCTTTAGTGTTAATTTAGCCAAGCAAGGTAAGAGTTAAAAATACTGGCGTTTCCCATGCGGTCTTAATACATTACTGAAACTACGCCTGAACTGACCAAAAAACCCCAAGCCCTGATGCAGCTGCTAACTGAGATTCTTACTAGTCTGAAGAAGGCTCCTATTTAGCTGAAGAGACTGTAAACTGACACCAGCACTTGTGCCACAGCGGGCATCAGAATATAAATATCCTGTAGCGGGCAGAACTGCCACTTGACCTCTAACTGGCGAGGACTGTGACCCGGCTCGAGAACGGCAATAGAGCATGGTTGTGAGACCCTAACCAGGAGGGTCGCAGCTGTCTGGTTTTCACTGCCGTGACAAAATACCTGACCTAGACCAGCATTCAGAGGAAAGGTTTACTCTGGCATAGCGTCAGCGGTCTCGGGCCACGGCCACTCGGCTTTGCTACCTTTGAGCCTGTGGCAAAGAACAGCATCAAAACATGTACAGAGGACGTGGTGTGCCTCACGGCAGCTGGAAGCAACCAGCAATGAGGGAGGGGCTGGCGTCCCCACATTCAAGGGCATGCCGACAGGGACCTAACTCCCTTCCACCAGGCCCCTTCTCCTAAAAGACCTGCCATGGTGGCCAGGCTGGTGGCCAAGCCTGTGGCACAATCTCTTTGGCACCAAGGACTGGTTTCATGGAAGGTATTTTCCAGACAGGGAGAGGTGATTTGGGGTTAGATTCTCACAAGAAGTACATGACCTCGATCCCTCACACACACACAGCTCCTGTGGAACTCAAATGCCCCACGACCTCACAGAAGCCAGGGTCCAGGCCGTAGTGCCAGGGCCAGGAGAGATGTAAATACCGACGAAGTCTCACTTGCGCTTCCCGTCACTTAGCTCCTGCTATCTGGTCTGGTTCCTAAAGGAAGGGGTTTGGGGTCTCCCGCTTCAACACGTGGGGTTTGGGAACATTTGAGAGCCAAACTAAAGCAGGTCAAGGGACTCCTTGGGCCACCAAGTCACCATAAAATGGAGTTGTGAGTGGGAAAATCTCCCCACGGTTTCTGACCCCGGGCCGGTGAAAGCGTGTCTCATGAACCTTTTTCAAAGGCTTCTTCCATGAGTTTTTGCACCTCCTTTCTTTGAGCTTCCCCTTTCCCAATCTTGCTTTGCTCATTAATGGTTTTCTAGCAATCTGTCTAATGAGCAAAGCAAGATGGCCCTTTTCATTATATTCTTATGACTGACTTCCCGGTAGGCATCGTCTAGCACTTACTCAACTTCATTAAAAAGTCTCCTGAATGGAAACTCATGGCTTGGACCCAAGACCCAAGTCTCCCTGAAGTCTCATGTCCAGAGGGGGCAGGCAGGCAGCTGGATTGTGGGTGCTGACTGCTGTGTGAGGTGGTGCTGGGTGGACGAGGGGTCAGTGTGGGTGTGACCTTACCCTTCTCTGCTTCCGGCAGCCCTGAGGAGAGCAGCTTTCCTCCGCCACGCCCTTCCTCCATGGAGCCAGCAGCTATGACTGAATTCCCCAAGACGATAAACCTGAACTTCAGTGTGTGGGTGTCAGGTGCTTCATCCCAGCAAGAGGAGAGCTGACTTAAAACAGTTCTTTTCTCCAAAATCCTAGTTTAAAAAAGCTCATAACAGTAATAAGAATTCATAAAACCATAGAAATGAGAATAAGAAGTAAATTTACTGAGTTCAACACCTGTACTCATGAGGGAAGAGTGGTGCCTCTCCGAGCTTAGCAGGACCCTCACTGTGGAGAGGGCTGCAGGATTCGGTCACACTTACAGCCTGCAGGCAAGAGGTCAGTGGGACAGACAGGTAATTTAACATCACCCCCAAACTCCAGTGCCATACAAAAAATGAAAATTATGATTAAAGAAAATGTGCAAGATGAAAAAAAAAATCATAAAAAACAAGGCCTAAGGTTCATCCCAAGCTCCAGTATTCCATGCAGTTCCACATCGAAGAGGAAAGGGTGAACAGAGAAACTGAAAATACTCAGAATGTCAAGCTCATAAAAGCACAGTATCATGCAACTTGTAGAATACTAACAGATGTTTTAACACAAAAGAAACCCAAGACAGAAAAGAAGTAAAAATTCTACCCAATCTTACCACTGTGCCAATTAGAGAACACAGCAATGCTTTCAAAATTCTGAATTTCAAAACACTAGTCACTGATTTTAAATCCTAAATTTGATTATCTCCCTAGAATTTCATATACCCAAACATATACCTTTTAGAAATATGCCTTAAGGTAACACACAACTCATATCTCCATTCTAAAGAAAATACTGAAAGAAGCATTCTCACAAGGAAACCCATGGACTAGTAAGGTCATGGGGTCTGCAAAACCTGGGGCTCAACTGGAGAGGAGAACACCCCACTGAACAGTTTCAGGAAGAGCCGGACCCCTGGAAGAGAGAACTAGCACTCATGGAAACAAACAGCTCTACGCATTTACTTAGTATGTTTGGGAAGAGATGATGATGTACATGTAAGTCAAAAAACAATTACTAACTGCAGGACAAACGTCCCGAGAATTTAAGTATAAGAAAGTAGTTCAGTATCCAAATGAGTGTTGATGTAATAAAAAATGTACTGGAATAAGAAAGGGAAAATATGAGTCAAATCTTGTCATAAATGGGCAAAAACATCTAAAAATAATGAACTAAGAAATAGCTACGTAAGTATATTACTTAGAAACACAAAACTGGGGTGCCAGAAAAACCCAAAGGTCAAACACCTCCTGGGACAGGAAGGACTGAGCAGAGCTCTTCTCCTTGTGAGTGCTGCTACTGAACCATGAGCAGAATAAGAATTCCTCCTGAACAGGCAGAGAAGAAAACCACCCTCCTGCAAGCTCTTTCCTGTGGCCCGAGCCCAGTTAGGGTGCACGGAAGTGAGCTCACAAACTCAACCCTAGACGGCACTTCATCCCTGTGCTGGGCCCGAGGGTGGGACCCAACGCCGACACCAGGCCGGGTGCTCTGTACCTTGTGGCCACTCAGCCCCCAGGAGTGCTGGGGGCAGGGCAGGGAGGGGCAGAGGCTGTCTCGGGGAAACGGCCACCCATCTCAACCATTCTCTACAGCAAGAAAATCAAGAAACAAGTCTGGATTCTAAGCTGCACATATTGTTTAAACTATGTGACTCAGATGCACTTAATAATTGAATTTCAATACATTGCCAAAAGACTTACAACTTTTCATTAAAAAAAGAAAAAGGCTCAAGAAAATGACCAAAACAGAAATATTCTTAAAAGTCAGCAGCTAGATCCCAATTTTACAATGCTAATTTATTTCACTTTAAACTTTTCAAACAACATTGCCAACTGGCTTGAGTTTTTTGAACTCTATACCCCTAACTTATAAAACTGTTTCTTCTATTAGAAAACAGGCACAGTGTGAAAAGATCTTTATTTCCAAATGATAAGAACAAGTTCTCACACAGCAGATAAAAAGAGAGGCTCCGATCAGCAACCTTTCTGGCCCAGCTAACTCTCCGTGACTCCCCACCGAGGCCATGCATTCGGCCGTAACCGTAGCTCTTACAGACTGAAGCGTGTTAATTCCTTTGTTCAACCCAGGAACAAAATTGAAACAGCATTCGTTTAAAATTTAAAATACAGCAGCGCTTCCTTAGGAACTAGCTTCTAAATATTGTATCCAGAACTCAAATTTAAGATATGAAGTTAATTATCTTGTACATGTATCATTAAAATCACCAATATTTTAACAAGCCCAGTATGAGAAATCAAGCCCTCTTCAACATGAAGTCAGATGCAATACCATTTTTTGCTTTCTTCTTAAATAAAACATGACCAAACATTATACTTTTTTCAATGGTTAGTGATTATATTTAGAGAATATTCATTAATCAAAACCCATCATTTATAATACTGTACATTAAGTTAGATATATAATCCACCCCTACTACAAAAATGATATAACTTGACCCAAGATAAAAACTAAGGCTTATGTACATTAAACATAGAAAAAGAAATTAGAAAACAGTCATTAAGTACTAAAAACCTAGAAGAATTCTCCAACATCTGTTCTCTTATCCCGACATTTGCTTCGAGCTTTTGTCCGTGCTTTGAAAGCTGCAGAGTTGTATAAATGCTGAAATCAAGAGGAAAATACGTGAGTCAGTGTGACTTAGGATGTTCTTAGAACATTTTTAAAAGACAAAAATCATTAAAAAAAATGAACTTAACCCTACTGAAATTGTAAATACTTATAAAACGCAAAGAATGGGGCACAGAATTAACAACACAGTTAATGGCTACTCTATCCTAAGAAATTTATGAACCAATTATGTAAACGCTAAGTAAATTCCAAGCAATGAAGGTACAGATGAAATTCAGTTAATCTGATCACAAATCATGACCAACATGAAAAAGTCCTAGTCAGCTGTCAATTAAAGAAAATAGTGGTGGGGAGCCACCTTAATACCAACTAAATTAACTTCCTTCTTTTTTTTGGAGATGAGACTTCACTGTGTAACGCAGGCCAGTTTTCAAAATCACTGTATAGCCCAGCTGACCATGAACTCAGGGTCCTGCTGCTCGGGCTGCTGGGTGCTAGGATTTTAGGCATGTGCGACCACGCCCAGGAAATGACCATCCCATCACCATTAAACCTGCTGCTGGCACACCTGTGCACAACAGCGACCTGCCTCCATCCACTGCTGGAGACAATAAACATGACAGAATAACTTCAGAAAGTAATTTGGTAAAACTCATCTAATCGTTTCATTTGATGCTGCATTTCCATGCAGAAGAAATAATCCAAAAAGAAGAGACAGTAAAAATACTTAATTTTACCAGAAAGTTTTAAATACCTCTCAATTATGTGACTACACTGGTAATTAAATATAAAAGTTCACCAAATGCTTCAAGGACTGGAGAGTAGGACTCTCGATCAAGCACAGCTACTTTCAACGGAAAGTCGGGCAGCAGCTATGGAAATATCTGGCATGAAACTTCTCCAAAAAGTTCAATATAAAATTACCCAAAGACCACGCATTTCCACTCTGAGGAATACAGCCCTCCAGCACTGAAATCTTTCAAGGAAGTCTGCAGTCACTGCTTACAGCAGAACTATTCATAACAGCCCAAACACAGATAAAGCCCAAGTTAGATGAGTGGATAAATGAAGCCTGGTACGTCCACAGAAGGGAGGATTCCTCAGCAGCAGCAAGGAGTGCTGTTCCGACACATGCTACGACGGAGGAGCCTCGATACATTATAGTAAGTGGAAAAAGACAAAACACAAGAGGCAGCATGTGTGTTTTCATTTATATGAAATATCCTAAATTGGTAAATCCAGAAACCGTTCAGGTTTGTGCTCACCAGGGGCTGGGGGAACAGATGGGGTGCTGCTTTTGGGAAGAAGCTTCGCTTTTAAGGTAAGGAGAATGTTTTGGAATAGGTAGAGAAGACTGGTTGTACAAGGCCATGTAAGTAACAAATGCTACTGATAACACTTCAGAGTAGCTACCTATGTAACTTACAAAAAATATATATATATAAAATTAAGAATATTTGAGCCAGGGATTTAGCTCAAATACCTTGCAAGCACAAAGGCCTGAGTTGGATCCCCAGTACAGCAAAAAATAGTGATAATCTATAATGATATAAGCACCTGTAGAGGTAAAGGAGCTCTAGAATGTATGATAGTTTTTTGTAGAAAGGGAAATATCCAAAAGGAATTTGATTTGGGAATGTAATAAGGGGAAGGAATATCATTCGGAAAAAAATAAGAGTATATAGGGGGTGGGGAGGGGGTGGATGGGCAGGGATATGAGTAAATATGAGAATTGACCTGTGTCACATATTGGTACAAATTCCCCAATGTTGTGTGTGATTGTGAGCTGTGTATATAATGTGCCAATAAAGTTTACTGAATAATGAAAAAAAAATAATGATAGTAAGAATACTTATGATAAACTTCCTAGCTTAAAAACAAAATTTAATGATATTTGAAATGTTTAAGTGAAACTCAGAGTATTTCATTAAGTATATTTTATGCAAAAAGAATATTGTAACACCCAAAATAATTTCTGTATTAAAGTAGTATGGTTATGGGTAAGAATTTTCATGAAATCCCCCACATTCTAACTGTAATACAACTACACTTTTAGTACAGCCTCTCTGTGTGAGACATCATGAAAAACTGAAATCCCATGTCCCAGGAGACACAGCTAAGTTCTCATCACCAGGCAGAATCAGTTTTACCTCCTTTTTTCTTTAGAGCATTTCATTCTTTTATGAACAAGAACAAAAACCTACCCTTTCAAAACGAGAAATCTTCATCGTTTTAAGCATTGCAGCATCAAGCATCACCGGGGGTCCAAGTTCAAACACGTTGCGAAGGAATTCATTTGACTTATGGGAAAGAAAACAACAAGGCTTAATGTTAAACACCACAGCTTTTTTTCGCTACATAGAAAATCTGAATTATAGAAGCAACGTGCAACTGATTAAAACACAAACCCACGACCTTTATTTCCTGTCTCTCAGTAGGACAGCAAACTGTTATACCTTGAATCCCAGAAAGCCATGTGAAGCTTTCTGCTTTCTTCAGAAGTACCGATAACATTCAAGCAGACTTAATACCATTCAAAATGAAAATTTTATTTATTCAGTTTCACATTCAAAAACAAATTTACTGTTTTCAGTGAGCTACATTTAAGACAATTTCTTAAGCCAAGATATGAGAGTGTCACTCACCTGCAAGTGGTACTGCATCCCTGACCCGAGAATCTCTTTGAAGGTGTCGTAGGTGTGTTTTTTGACCCAGGTGTCAATATACATGCGTTCAGGACCAAATTTAACAGTTTCAGTTGGAAAATCCCGTTCCTAGACAACGCAAGAGACAAAATTATCACAGGCATGAAAATGGCCCAGAAAGATTTTTACATAAACACAACTTCTGAACAGGTAAATGAGCTATGTGAACAGTATTTTACACCTTATTTTAAACTAGTACTTCCACAGTTGGGATGTGGACTCAGAATTACTGTCTTATGTGTAAGGATAAAGAATTTGTCTAATTGTATAAATTTGAAGACAGAGAGCATTTGAATAAATATGAGTGACAAAACCATGATTCTATGAATATTTTAAAGTCTCCAAAGCAAGTCAGGCATTGTACTGTTCTGGGATCGGAGACAGGACCAGTCAGGGAGACACACATGGCACAAGCCAGGGGTGAGAGGGTGGGCAACAGGGCTCCAAGAGTTAGAGGTTTGAGACCAAGCCCATCCGAGGCCCACACAGTGACCACCTGGTGTTTAACGGCTCAAAACACAAGCACAGTCACCTTCTCGTCTCTGCACCTTAAGTTCTTCCTGGGAAAGAACTCCCCTCCACCCACCATCTACAAACCCACCCGCATCCTTCCCCAGGTCCTCCTTGCCCTGAACGTTAACTCCCTGGTCCAAGGAAACCTCCATCATTCATCTGTATTTTCAAGTGCTCCTTTCCACTGGTTCCCTTTCCCGTACAATGTCTCTAGCTCGTAAAACAAAACAAAACACAGCCTTTTATGATCCAGCACTGCATTCCAGCAACGGATTCTCTTTCCCTTCCCAACACAGCAAAACTTTTCAACATAACTAAGGGTACATACAACCTTTCCACTTCACTCCCCCCCCCCCCACTTTCCACCAGCCTGCAATGTGCTCCCCTCCCGCACCACTCCACTGACACTGCTCTGGGAAAGGTCACCAGACCTAACTACAGATCAGCAGGCGTTCGCTCCTCTCGCCAAAAGCTTTTCGCATCTGCAGCACTTGGCCCTGTGGATAAACACAGGACTAAGGGGTCAAGTTTCAGCTCTGCTACTTACTGTTTTGGCTACTGATTGTTGCTTGCTTGTTTTTGCTGCACTGGGGACTGTACTGGGACCTTCACATTAAACTGCATCCCCAAACTGTTCACTATTTTTTGAAACAGAGTCTTGCTAAAGCATGAAGTTGCATAGACTGGGCTCAAACTTGTGATCCTCCTGCTTAAACGTCCCATAGAACTGGGATTACAGATGTCTTTGCTATTCATTTTTCCTTAAAAATGAGTTATTCTATACCTAAAAATTACAATGGAATAGAAATAAGAAAACTGTATAGTACGGCACCCACTATATTAAATGCTTATGGATTTACAGACTACGTGAGTTTCGAGATAAGTTCTGGATAAACAGAAATGATGCAGCAGCCACCAAGACACCTAGCCAAGCAGCCTTCATTTAAAAGATCCACCAAGACAGCAGGGTCTTCCCAAGAAAGCCGGACTCCTGTCAGAGATGCACCATCTCGCATGGCTGAGGGGAGGCCCTTCTTTGGCAGGGCAATGAGGAGGAGTCTGGAGACCAGGGTGTCCAGTAGTGGGAAGAGGAGGTACTTTCACCCTGAGCTGAGAGGAGTAGGGGGCAGGATGAGTGGATTCCGGGTTTGAGGTGTCTGACCACTCCAGGGAAGGGGCCTGGCGAAGCTGTGTGCACTGAGACTCCCTTGTCTCCTTTAGCATTATCAGAGGAGGGGCTTCATGGAGGGGCTTATGAGCAGACTTCAGCTCATGAGGACCCCTTACAACCTACTACCCAAAAAGTTGCAGAATCTGACATCAGGTCTAATCCAGAAAGCCTAGGACACATCAACTTATCTTTGGAGGCTACACTATTCAAAAACAACAGAAAATAAAGTTTATAGGTGGTGGGCATGGTCCCAGTACTCTGGGAAGCTGAGGCAGGAGGAATGCCAAGTCTGAGCCTAGTGTGGGCAACTTAGTGAGACCCTGATCTCAAGAAGATAAATAATGCTGGGCATAGTGGCACAGACTTATAACCCCAGCACTCAGGAAGCAGAGGCAGGAGGATCACCATGAGTTTGAGGGCAGCCTGAGCTACACAGTGAGAGCCTGTCTAAAAAAAAAAAAAATCAAAATAGTGTACAGTTGGGCTGGTGATTTAGCTCAGTGGTTCAGGTGCCTGCCTCGCAAGCGCAAGGTCCTGAGTTCAATCCACTGTGACCACATACAATGCTGGGCGCAGTGGCTCACACCTGTAATCCCAGCACTCAGGAGGCAGAGACAGGAGGACTGCGGAGTTTGAGGCTTGCCTGGACTACATGGTGAGCTCAGAGCCTGCCTGAACTACAAAGTGAGACCCTGTCTCAAAAAAAAAAAAAAAGAAAAAGAAAAATAGTGTACAGTTATTCAAAGAGAAAAGGGCTTGCACAACTTAGAAATACTGCCATGCTAATCATAAGACAATTTCAACTCAGTACAGCTGACTGCTCGTTATGAGGTTTTTACTTTGCTTTTTAGATTATAAAAACCAGAGTAAATATATTACTAGAATGTGATTACAGTCACCATCAATCAAACTATTTAGATTCCAGAGGATCTAATTCATGCCCTAGGTTTTATTTTTATAAAGGTAATTAAGAGAATCAAAGCCACACATCAAAACTGGCCCAGGAGTGGGCCTTGGGGAGCTCGCTGAGCCCCCACTCTCCATTTTCATATACTCCATCCACACTCACTCTAATGATTAACTTACTCCAGGGAACTGTCTCAAAGCTGGAAATAATCTGAGACACTACCCTTTATACCTAAGAAATATTCTGTATCTGGCCAATCAAAGCAGTTGTTAAGACTGCAGTACCCTCTGCAGTGTCCCTGCCCTGCACCCAGCTCACATGGACAGGCACTCTTATCCCTGAAGGTTTCTCAATTTCTTTGCCATACAGAAGGAATTCAAACATCACATGACTATAGGCGCCTTAGCAGATGCAGTGTTTCTCAGGGCTTAGCACCTAGCCTTCCTAGGATCACAAAGGTCTCTGCTTAAAGGTAAGGTTACGCTGCAAACTGAAGGATTCACAAAACTTAACACATTCATAAAAACCAGTGACCTAATTCTTAAATTGAAAAAAAAAATCTTCGCATGCCTGTCATCCCCGTACTTCAGGAAACTGAAGCAAGAAGAGGACTACAAGTTCAAGGCCAAGCTGCACAGTGCAGTAAGAATGTGTCTCAAAATAAACACTAGAAAGGCCTGGAAGGTAGCTCAGTGCAAGAGCTCTAGATTCAGTCCCCAGTACCATTTGGTCTCCACAAAATTCAATCAACAAAACGGCCCAATTGTCAGGTTCGATTACTCAAAATAAGTAGCTACCACAGCATCTAAGAGGCCTACCTCAATGGCCCTCAGGACATCTCGAAACACAGACCGCTGCTTTCTCTTGTCCACTTTGGCCCGGTGTTTATTTCCATCTGTAGCCAAAGCCCTCAGCATCTGGGTCAAAGACTCTATGTCTTCATAAAAAAAGTCCTGGGCAAGAAAAGAGAAACAAGTTTGTTTTACTGGTTTCTTTTTTGACATCTTTGAGGGTCAACTAAGAACAGCCTAGGTTCCTTCAGGCACTCTGGGAGGCTGAGACAGGAGGACACAAAGCACAAACCTGGTCTGGGGCAACCTGGAAAGATCTAGTCTCCTAGTTAAAAGGTTCTGGGGATGTAGCTCAAAGTGAAAACAGGGTTTAATCACCACTAACCCCGGACCTCCACCATCAAAGAGAAGAGAAGGAAAAAATTCACTTATTTAGCTATCTAAAATTTACTTATTTAGCTATCATGAAAATTCACTTATTTAGCTATCTAAACCTAGAACTGGTATTTCTACTGAGAAACTAAAAGTGAGCAATCTCTAGTTCTATTTGTACTTGACATTTTTTGTAGTAGGTGTAATAATCAGTTAACTTTTCTATTAAAATTAGCAGTTCTCATTCTTGATATTCTTAAAATTATACTAATTACCTAATCTCTAAATTAAAAAGCTCATCATACTGTTGAAAAATACCCCACTGAATATGTCCCACTGAATATGTCCCACTGAATATGTCTCACTGAATATGCCCAGTGGGACATTGAAAAATGTCCCACTGAAATTAGCGGGACAGTCTTGCTTCAAAATATATAAACTTTTTCTTATCATATTTCAGATTCTATAATCTGAACTGTACCAACAAATGTTTTCCTCAAACGTGACAATTTAATCTACGTCTGAGTTAGAGACAACATTAATTTAAAAGTTATTGTTGGGACCAAAGAATCATTTTATGAGTCACCCCTATCTGATGTTTGGTATATGTGCTGCCGA